>CAUYQG010120586.1:0-15201 GCA_963574415.1 Tarsius wallacei | reverse complement strand
CTATCCTGACCTGTTGCACACATTTCAATTGATCCTCACAACCACACTCCCTCCTTGTTTTACAGATGAATAAAAGAGAAGTGCAGAGCGGTCTAGTACCTTGCTCAGGGTTGCACAACTAGCGAGAAATACAGTTTCCCTTCAAAACACCTAATGATACAGGACATTGATTATCCACTGTCGGCTCCTTGTGGGCTCCTCCGTGAATGCTCCTAGCACCCAGGGCCCTCTTTCTCCACACTGGTTGGATTTTGTTCCATTTCTCCATCCTTAAACTAGTGACCCTGGTCTCAGTACTTCCACCAACAGAATACAGTCCTTCTGTTTATTGATTCACCAATCTGGGTATTGATCAGTTCTACTAATAGAACCGCCCCTGAAACCTACAAATAACAAATTCACTCAGAGAAAATGCAGATTTTTTTTTTTTTTTTTTAGTTGGAGTCTCACCCTGTTGCCCAGACTGGAGTGCAGTGGCTGCTCCCGGCCACCGCAGCCTCGACCTGCTGGGCTCAGGCGATCCTTCCGCCTGAGCCTTCCAAGTAGCTGGAACTACAGGCGCGCACTACCACGCCTGGCTAATTTTTTTTTTGATTTATTGTAGAGATGAGGTCTCACCAAGTTGCCCAGGTGGGTCTTGAACCCGCGGGCTCAGGCAATCCACTCACCTCAGTCTCCCAAGGTGTGGAATTGCAGGCTAAGCCACCGAGCCTGGCTAAAATGCAGAATTTGAAGAAAATAAAAGTAGTCATCATTTTGGCAGATGGAATGGCTTTCTGGAGTCTGGTTCTGAAGCCTGCATGCTACGGTGGTGCTGTTCAAAAGACAGTAGATGCGAGCGCTTGTTCCGTCCTTGACAGTAGATTATTATACTTGCCTGATAAAGCCCAGTATTGTAGTGAGTCAATCCCAAGATGTCTTTGTAGAGTGTGGTTATCTGTCTACATTTCTGTCATTAAAACAAACTGCCCCAGCAGTAAACATTTTTGTAGTGTATCTGGATTACAAGGCCCACACTCTTGGAGGTAAATGCCAGATTTATCTTAGAAGTAGTAGTCAGAAAATAATATAGGACCATTTTCCTGAATTTTTTTTTTTTAGTTGAAGGCTCACTCTGTCACCCAGGCTGGAGTGCAGTGGCAGGATTATGGCTCACCACAGCCTCCACCTCCTGGGTTCAGGTGATCCTTCTTCCTCAGCCTCCTGAGTAGCTGGTACTACAGGTGCGTGCTACCATGCCTGGTTACTTTTTTTATTTTTTTGTAGAGACGAGGTCTTGCTATGCTGCCCAGGCTGGTTTTGAACTCCTGAGCTTAAGCAATCTTCTTGACACAGCCTCCCAAAATGCTGGATTTACAGGTGTGAGCCACCATGCCCAGCCTGGATTATTTTTTGAATGCTGAGAAATTCCTAGTTACAGTAAAATCATAAAAGTTCCACCTACATCCAGCTCGTAAGTCTTTATTTCCAGGAAGCATCTATTTTCTCCCCAACTTCACAAACCCAATGTACATCCCAACACAGTTAAAATGTCACTAATTTGGAACTGCGAAGTCAAACTGAATTAGAGGAAAGACTTAATTATAGAACCAATTATATAGAAGTTTCATTTCATGTAATCATTATCATAATTTGAATTAGGTTAAAATGTTGATTAAGAGAGGTTCCTAGAGGATTTGCATTGTATGGATGAATAAGATTCACTTGTAATTCATTCCTGGAGTACTTAAAAGTTACTTAATTCTTTCAAGGATGTACTTCTCATCATTTCTCCTCACCACTTATACTAATACACACACAGGTCCAGACACACATACACACACACACACACACACACCTTGTTTATATTAATGATTTGCCTACAATTTCATGATGACAAATTGTCACAAAATCTGAATGAAATATAGTTTCAAAATCAGTGTCTCAGTCTGTTTTACTATAATCAGACTAAATGACAATACTGCATGATGACAAGCTCCAGACCCCATCCATTTTTTTTCTCCTCTAAAAATATTGGCCCAATCTATGCCCTCATGAGATTATTGTAGAAAGGGCCTTTGATTTCAAGGTGTTTCTCACTATATTGGCTCCATCAACATACTAACGGTAGCACCTTGATTTCAGTCTAAGAGGATTAAGTAGATTGGATTATTGGTAAGAAAAATATTTGCTCCCCTGTCCTCACTGTCACAGAAGGAGTATACTTCGCTGCCCCTTTGGTGTTAGAGTTGACCATGTTGTTTGTTTTGGTCTCATGGTTGCTGTATGACTTGACTTGGGGCTCTATCACAGACTTGCTTTGGCCAATGGGCTGCTAGTAGAAACTGGAAATATGCTTGTGCAGCTGGGCTCACCCTCTTGCTACATCTGCCTTTACCAGGGAGAGAGCTTCTCTCAGGTAGTTACTCCCCTTTAGCTTGGGCTCCTGCCCAACTCACAGAGAGAAGCCAGTCCCAGCTGGACCCACAGCCTGAGGCAGAGACCCAGAGGAGTCCAACTGACAGCTGACCTGCAGATCCATAAGCGCAGGAATAAATGGCTCTGGTCATCTCTGCCACTGATTTGGGGTGGTTTGTTACACAATATGAAAATAAAATACACAACTATGATGTGATTCCAGCTGATCAATACAGAAGGAATGCTAATGCAAGTGCTTCTGCATCTTATAACTTTTTTTTTGAGTCAGAGTCTTACTCTGTCGCCCAGACTGGAGTGCAGTGGCACCTCATGGTCACCACAGCCTCGACCTACTGGGTTCAGGCGATCCTTCCGCCTCAGCCTTCCAAGTAGCTGGAACTACAGGCATGTGCCACCACACCTGGCTAATTTTTTGATTTATTGTAGAGATGAGGTCTTGCCATGTTGCTCAGGCTGGTCTCGAACCCCTGAGCTCAGGCAATCCTCTCGCCTCTGCCTCCCAAAATGCTGGGATTACAGGCTTGAGCCATTGTGCCTGGCCTTATAACATTTTAAAGTGAATATCTAGGTGTGGGTTCTGAATAATTACATTTTCTGAGCTCGAGTCAAGTGTTCAATAATTAGTCCTAAAAATAAGAAATAGCTTACATGAGATCTATTTATACAAGTTTCCCCCCCTTTTTTTTTTTAAAGATATGAGGTCTTGTTTTGTTGCCCATGCTGGTCTTGAACTCCTGGCCTCAAGTACTCCTTCTGCCTTGGCCTCTGAAACTGCTGAGATTAGTAGCCCATGGGTCTATTTTTAAAAACAAACATCGAAAGTCATTCTTGTCTGGCAGACTGAATAGCTACTCTGGATGCATGACTTTACATTTCCTGGATAAATAGTTCGGGCTGTATACCCCAATACCATGGTGACAGGATGCAGATCACAGATGGATGGAAAGTGCATCCTTCCAAGAAAAGAAGTTCTCCATTCACGATGTGTTGAGTGTGGGTCCCTTAAAAAGAATTAATACTGTTTTTTTGAAACTAAAACCTACCTAAGGAATCTAAAATATCCTTTATGTCTGTAATTAGACAATCCAGTTTGTAATTCTCTCGCTGAATAGGAGCATCTGTTTCTCCGTAGCCTCTCAAATCCAACGCTACAACTCGATAGTGACTCTTAAATTCTCTCAGCTGGTGACGCCAAGAATACCTGCAGGAAAAGAGAAACATTCAAAACACCATATTGGTTAATACAAAGAGGAACGTTACAGATTTTCTAAGTGGAAAACTATTTTAAAAACTCCTTATTTTGAGAAAGGGCATACAGCTGCCAGTCAGCAGAAGGGTAGTCCTACTTGAGCAGGTATCTTTTTTATCAGCTCCAGTCGGGTGTCACAAGGTTCAACATTTACAGAAACTACAAAATATTCAGATCAATGTACTTATCTATGCCTTACTAAGCCAATTTTCTAACCTTTCTTAAATGATGTTTATAGCCAGCAGGGAATCTGTACTAGAAACAGCCAGTTACTTTACAGCCTGAATTTCTAGACAATAAATAAATTATAAAAGTTTGTTTTTGTTTTTTTGAGTCAGGATATTACTCTGTCGCCCAGGCAGGAATGCAGTGGCACGATCCCAGCTCATCACAGCCTCGACCTCCTGGGTTCAGGCGATCTTTCTATCTCAGCTTCCAGGGTAGCTGGGACTATAGGTGTGTGCCACCATGCCTGGCTAATTTTTTGCCAAGGTCTCACTATTTCCTAGGCAGGTCTTGAACTCCTAGGCTCAAGCAATCCTCTTGCCTCAGCCTCCCAAAGTGCTGGGATTACAGCTGTGAGCCACCACACCGGCTTAAAGAATTTTTCTTTTTTCATGTGAGAGGGAAGATGAGCTTGAGAGTTTTCCCAGAACACAAGAATGCTGGTCTGGCCCAGGACTTTTGTGGAGTAACATAAATCCAGGGCTCTTGTTCTGCAGAACCACTTGATTTTCTGACAGAATACATTTATTAGATGAAATTTTATTTCCCTCAAAAGTAGATTTCACTCATCTTACTTCACCATTAAAAAGGGCTCAGTGTTCTTTAGTAAAAATAATAGCTTACTTACTGACGAAAAAGTCTGCAGGTTTTAAAAAAAGATAATCACTGAAATAATCCAATATAACAACCATTTAAGATAAACTTCTACTTGTTAAAGCAGAATCTTCTGTGAAGAAGATCTTGAGCCGTAAGTACAAGCAAGAGTGATGTTAATAACATTTAGCAACCAAAATGGCACCATCGCTGACCAATGAGGATGGCCACAGTGCTGCAGCCCAGTTCTGGAGGCCTCTGCTGGGCCAGACACGCCTCCTGTGCTTGACCATGGAACTGCAGAATTAACTGAAATACAGAGATCTATGAGATTTTCTTCTTCAAATAAGCACAATCATTTTCAATAACAGGAAAAAAAAAGGACAAGGATTTAAAAAAGTGACTCACCATGTTATGGAACTCAAGATGACGCATCTTTAAAAAGCATCTGAGGCCAGGTGTGGTGGCTCAAGCCTGTAATCCCAGCACTTTGGGAGGCTGAGGTGAGAGGATTGCCTGAGCCTGAGGGTTCAAGACCAGCCTGGACAACTTGGCAAGACCTTATCTCTACAATAAATCAAAAATTAGTCGGGTGCGGTAGCGTGCACCTGTAGTTCCGGCTACTTGGAAGGCTGAGGCGGAAGGATCTCCTGAGCCCAGCAGGTCGAGGCTGTGGTGGCCAGGAGTGTGCCACTGCCCTCCAGCCTGGTGATAGAATGAGACTCCAACTCAAAAGAAAAAAAAGCATCCGCACACACATTTGTTCTTGGAAACACAGTGTAAAATTATCTGACAGAAGCCAAATGGGAGATCGTTGTTGGAAAATTCTTTTGGAGTACAACAGGCAAGCAAACACAGTGATGTAAGATTAGAAATCAGTAGCGAGAGGGACTGCCATGCGGAGTGACACAAAGCAGTAAGATCAACATAACAAGTCAGGAAGAGCATCAGGTACATGTTTGGAATTATGAGTAGATAAAGAATCTCTGATCTATTGCTAGAATATCTACGGCTTATGAAAATCTGCAAAAGCACTGCCATTAAGATGGATCTGAAAATGTTAATAAACGGCGTCTGCTTTTGGCTAGGCCATAGCAGTCTTGTCTCTGGATTGCAACAAACTGTTTGTTTCATTAAAGACACTCACCTGTCAATGCATATGATTTATTATTTTCTCATTAGCCTTACTTAAAATTTTGAATTGATTTTTTTTATGTCTTGTAACTGAAAACCAAGTCTTCCCTTTTTAGAATCCCTCATACCTAGTCAACAAGGTTCTGTGGATTTAACCTCTTCAATATTTATTGAAATACTCCTCCTGTCTGTCTTGCTATCATTACCTTAATTCAGGTCATTAACACAGCAGCCCATTAATTGGTCTGCGTCCATTCCATTCCCCTCAGGTCTGTCTTCCACAAAACCAGAATCACTCATGTCATATCCCTGCTGAAAATCTTGGCTCCCTATCATTCACAATGTGAAGCCCAGGCTTATTATCCTGGCAGACAGAATCTGCAAGAATCAACTGTTGCCCAGTCTTCCAACCTGATTACTTTACAGTCTCTGTTATATGCTTTATAACAGGCAGAGCTAACATCTGTATCGTTCTTACTACACGCCAGGTGTAATTCTAAGTGCTTCTTGTATGGTAATGTTGAGCTTTAAACAATAGTATAAAGTAGGCATTATTATTATCCCCACTTTATAGATGAAGAAACAGAGGCACAGCAAGGTTAACTGAAGTGCCCAAGGTCATGAAGCTTGCAAACAGCAGAGCCAGGATTTCAACCCAAGTAGTCTGGCTTCCGCGTCCATGTCACATTGCCTCTACAGCACTAGGCTGCTGTGGTGAACAAACATGAGTATTCTCTTTTTTAAATTTTTTGTAGCGACAGAGTCTCACTATGTTGCCCAGGCTGGTCTGGAACTCCTGGCTTAAGCAATCCTCCTGCCTCGGCCTCCCAAAAGTGCTGGGACTCTAGGCCTGACTGGGTATTGTTTTTTGCTTTTATGACTTTGTTCGTATGTTTTTCTTTCTCGGAAATACCATCACTCCCCGCCATCCCCCTATTATCCCATAATCCCTGACCCTCACCCTTCATTTAACCCCTCCTCACACCAGGCATCTCTTCTTCTAGACTTCCCATGCTTCCTCTGGCCCACACTGGGTCCAGTGGGCTCTTTTGTGCTTCCGTTGTGCTTCCGTACTTGTGCGTACACTCTGGAGTGCACTGGGCCCGTGTCACATAATGCCCTGTTGATATCTAGCTCTTCCACTAGGATGTTAGTTTCCTGAGTTGCCTGTCAGGATGTCTAGCCCACGTAGGTGCTTCTAAAGATTTGTTGAATAAGCAAAACAACAAACTAATGGAAACACTGAATGACAGTGCTATAAGTACCAGTTACGCAATAAAACCTCTGTCCCAGATCAAGCTTTGAGACAATGACAGCTGAAGGTCCCAAATTCCTACTAGGGAATTTCGATTCAGTTTCTACTAGACTGTGCATTTTTTGTTTGTTTGTTTTCTGAGTCGGAGTCTCACTCTGTTGCCCAGGATGGAGTGCAGTGGCATGTCACGGCCACCGCAGCCTTGACCTGCTGACTCAGGTGATCCTTCCGCCTCAGCCTTCCAAGTAGCTGGAACTACAGGCATGTGCCACCATGCTCGGATTATTTTTTGATTTATTATAGAGACGCGGTCTCACCAAGTTGCCCAGACTGGTCTCGAATCCCTGGGCTCCGACAATTCTCTCACCTCAGCCTCCCAAATTGCTGGGATTACAGGCTGAGCCACCATGCCCTACCCGTGCATTGTTTTAATATACTAAATATCTATGTGTCTTCATTTAGAATTCATTTAATTAGATATTTCAAAGTAGATATTGACTCACAACAATGTATACAATCCCACAACATTTTACATTTGAAATTGTTTTAGAGATCACGTAACCATGACACCTGCATGAATAATTTAATAATATTATGAATAATTTATCTTTTTTTTTAAATTGAGACAGAGACTCACTATCTGGTCCAGGTTGGTCTGGAATACTGGACTCAAGCGATCCTCCCACTTTGGCCTCTCAAAGTGCTAGGAATACAGGCATGAGCCACCATACCTGGCCTTATATTATGAATAATTTAAATTGCCTTAAAAATAAATTCAACTACTGCTGTGAACAATATCCAAAACAACTCTAAGAAACAGGACAACTTATTTTAATAAATTACAAAAGAACAATGTCATCTTAAATGTCAACTTCCTGGAGTTCATAGGCAAAACCCATTTGTTTTACACCTTAGCCCTAAACTGAAAAGGAAATCACCTCAGTGACAGACTGATGGGGTCATTTATATGGCTAACACAAAAATCAATCCCCTTGACACAAGAATGAAACACATTACAAAAGCAGTAAAAAAAGACAAATAAGCAAAACTATTTTCATTCACGCTGTCTTTTTCTAGGAGCTGTAGGTGATAGAAGAGGATACTTGGAAGAAACAAAACAAAAAGCCAACCTCTTCCCAACGTGAAGAACCTCTGAACCTGAGGAGGGCTCCTGGCCCGCCAGGTCAGTCACTTTCACATTGTAGATAGAATCTCTTTTCCTGACACAAAGAAAGGCCCCAGCTGTTGGCCTCTGGGCTCAGCTGTGTGCATGAGGGGGTCCTCTCTCGCCTCAGCACTTGAGAGATGCCACACGCATCCCACACAGCTGGTGATGAAGATGCCTCAAAGAAAGTGCCTGCCTCAGCTCAAAATATTTTTGGGAGATGCAAATTGAAGTGGAGAGAGAGTTGGAGAAAAATCATCTTTCAACAAAACAGCCTTATTTGGGGCTAATTTAGCTGAAGGTCTCATAGATGTGTATCTTGTGTGTTTTCCTTTAGATTTTAAAGAAGATCCAGGATTTTGTTGTTTCTGTGTAACAACTGATCATATACATTAAATATCACCAATTCTCAACAGCTTTTCTCAGGCAATGATGATAAATGCAGAAAATACATTACATGTGCACAGTACTTTAAGTTTTAAAAGCAGTGTCACACAAATGACCACTTTATCCTTTTTTTCCTCTTCATTATATCAAACGTTTCTAATCAACTTGATCTACAAACAAGTTTAAAATTTTATGTGTATTTAGGCAAAACAATTGGTAGAAGAGTAACATTTATATTCGTAATACAAATGGAAATTGGCTTGAAACACAAGGCATAAAGATTTTGGGGCCTTTACAATGAAAAAAATAAAGAAGAGGTTTGTCCTAAAACTCAAATCTTAGTTTTGTCATAAATTTTGATATATGGATTGACTTCTGCCACCAGCACCTAAATGGAAATGACTAGACCCCATAATGAGTAATAGTGGTAGTTTGATTGGAAGGAAAGAGTAAGCATCAAAATAGGGGTTTGGTTGGGCACAGTGGCTCACGCCAGTAATCCCAGCACTTTGGGAGGCAGAAGCGAGAGAAATGCCTGAGCCCAGGGGTTTGAGAACAGCCTGGGCAACCTGGTGAGACCCTGTCTCTACAATAAATTTTTAAAAAATTAGCCGGGCTCGGTGGCTCAGCCTGTAACCCCGTGCCTTGGGAGACTGAGGTGAGTGAATTGCCTGAGCCTGTGGGTTCAAGACCTGCCTGGACAACTTGGTGAGACCTCATCTCTACAATAAATTAGCTGGGCGTGGTAGCGCGTGCCTATAGTTCCAGCTACTTGGAAGGCTGAGGTGGAAGGATCTCTGGAGCCCAGCAGGTCGAGGCTGCGGTGGCTGGGAGCAGCCACTGCACTCTAGTCTGGGCTACAGAGTGAGACTCCAACTCAAAAAAAAAAAAAAAAAATTAGCTGAGCGTGGTGGCATGCGCTTCTAGTACCAGTTACTTGAAAGGCCGAGGCGAGCCGGGCTCGGCGGCTCAGCCTGTAATCCCACGCCTTGGGAGGCTGAGGTGAGTGGATTGCCTGAGCCCACGGGTTCGAGACCCGCCTGGGCAGGTGAAACCTCATCTCTACAATAAATCAAAAAAATTAGCCGGGCGTGGTAGCGCATGCCTGTAATTCCGGCTACTCGGAAGGCTGAGGCAGAAGGATCGCCGGAGCCCAGCAGGTCGAGGCTGCGGTGGCCGAAAGCGGCCACTGCACTCCAGTCTGGGCGATGGAGTGAGACGCCAACTCAAAAAAAAAAAAAGAAAGGCCGAGGCGGAAGGATCATCTGAGCCAGGAAGTCGAGGCTGCGGTGGCCATGTGCATGCCACTGCATTCCAGCCTGGGTGACAGAGTGAGACTCTGACTCAGAAAAAAAAAAAAAAATCCATGCATGTTATCAGATCATTATCATTCCCACAGACTGAGGACAAGCAGCAGACGTCAGCCCTAAATTTCATGAACAAGGGTCATCTTACTTTCTGGCACTGCCAACTTGATAAGGGTAGCTGTGAGCCTTAAATTAGATGATATATGTAAAGCACTTATACGAGTACCTCGCACATAATAAATGCTCTGAAAATGTTAACTGTCATCATCATCTTCCCCAGAATCAGGAAACTGTTATCTAACACATGGGTCTCCACACTAAGTAAATGGGAATGAAGAAAATAAACATTCACTTGAGTATTCCCTGGGGCCGTGAGAAAGTCCTTTCACATGTTTTGACTCTCTTTATCTTCACACAGCTCTGCAAAATTATTCTAGATGACTGTGCAGGGTCCTGCAGCAAATAAATAAACGGCTGAGTCAGAATTTCCTGTTCATTTGACTTTTAGACAGATTGCACCAACGTTTTAGAACATTTTATCATGAATCCATCATGCTGTGACCTCCACGAAGTGAATCTACATGCGTGTCCTAGAATTGCACTGGGCAGCTTCTCTGCCATCTCAGATTGAGAAACAGATTCAAGTACAGCATGAAAATAACTTATTTATGCATGTAAATCCAGAAGGAGAAAAAAAATCTTCACAAGAGGAAAAATCTTCTTGGGAAGAGGCACTTACAGACTTCTTGCTCTGGAAAAATTATGAGGTAGCTGGGTCTTTGCCGTCTTTGTTAGTTTCTTCAATGCCTCATACTTCCTGGTACACTAACATCCTCGATGCATGTATTCATAGAGTCCCTTCCAGGCATAATATATTACCTAAAGCATCCTACGTAACATTCCTTTCAGAGCTAGGTGCATTTTAAATCAGGACTTTGGGTGACACAAAATCTTTAAATCTAAAAGGAATGAGAAATCCATAATGGTGGAATCTAGGGATTAGAAGATAGCCATAGAGAAATTTGGGGGGCTGGATATTTGTCCCAGACTTTTCGAAGGATCAGAGTCAACTCAGAGAACTGGGTTTTTAAAAATCCATTTCTCAGCCGGGCGTGGTGGCTCATGCCTATAATCCCAGCACTCTGGGAGGCTGAGGTGAGAGGACTGCCTGAGCCCACGGTTTCGAGACCAGCTTGGGCAACTTGGTGAGACCTCGTCTCTACAATAAATCAAAAAATTAGCCAGACGTGGAGGCATGTGCCTGTAGTTCCAGCTACTTGGAAGGCCGAGACAGAAGGATCACCTGAGCCCAGAAGGGGAAGGCTGCAGTGGCTGTGAGCCTCACAGAGTCAGACTCCAACTCAAAAAATAAAATAAAAATAAAAATCCATTTCTCGACCTATTTAGTTCATGAACCATCTTTGCAGCCCTCTGCTATAAAAACCTGGTTTTCTTTCATCACTATCATATGAACCACCTCTTTCATTTTTAGAATTTTTTGAGAAAAGACCTTGCTCTGTGTCCAGGCTGTAGTGCAGTGGCACAATCATAGCTCACTGCAGCCTTGAACTCCTGGGCTCAAGCAATCCTCTCGTTTCAGCCTCCTGAGTAGCTGGGAAATACAAGCATGTGCCACCACACCCAGTTATTTTTTTATTTTTGAGATGAGGGTCTTTCTATGTTGTCCAGGCTGGTCTCGAACTTCTGACCTTAAACAATTCTCCCACTTCAGTCTCCCAAAGTGCTGGGATTACAGGCATGAGTCACCGCACCCGACCATATACCACCTCTCTTTTAATGGTGTTCATTAAAACATTTTAAAATCATGTGTTGCTTATTTGGTCCTGTGGAGTCAACAGAGAATAGGCATTTCCCCCTACATAATTGCTATAGTTTCAATGTGTCCCCTAAAATTCCTACGTTGATTTTTTTTTTGAGTCGGAGTCTCACTATTGTCGCCCAGGCTGGAGTGCAGTGGCATGCTCACGGCCACCACAGCCTTAACCTGCTGGGCTCAGGTGATCCTTCCACCTCAGCCTTCCAAGTAGCTGGAACTACAGACGCATGCCATCATGCCTGGATAGTTTTTGTGATTTATTGTAGAGACAAGGTCTCACCAAGTTGCCCAGGCTGGTCCCAAACCCCTGGGCTCAGGCAATCCTCTCACCTAGGCCTCCCAAAGTGCGGGGATTATAGGCTGAGCCACTGCGCCCAGCCCATATGTTGACATTTAATTATCAACGTGACAGTATTAAGAGATGGGGCCTTTAGAGGTTGATGAAGTCGTGAGGGTTCTGCTGGCAAAAATCAGATGAGTAACCTTATAAAATGACTGGAGGGAAATAACCAGGCTCTTTTTGCCCTTCTGTCCTTCCACCATGTGAGGACACAGTGTTGGTGCCCTCCAAGGAACACACCCACAAGGCGCCATCCTGGAAGCACAGAAACAGCCCTCACGAGACATTGAACCTGCCGGTGCCTTGATCTTGGACTTCCCAGCCTCCAAAACTGTGGAAATACATTTCAGTTCATTTGTGTTTGTTGAGTCAGAGTCTCACTCTGTTGCTCAGGTTGGGGTGCAGTGGTGAAAGCACAGCTCACAGCAGCCTCAACCTCCTGGGCTCAGGCAATCCACTTCAGCCTCCCAAGTAGCTGGGACTACTTAATTTTTTGGTAGAGACAAGGTCTCGCCAAGTTGCCCAAGCTGGTCTCGAACTCCTGAGCTCAAGCAATCCTCCCATCTTGGTGTCCCAAAGTGCTGGGATTACCGGCATGAGTCACTGTGCCTAGCCAATTTCTGTTCTTTATAAATTACTTAATTATGGTATTTTGTTATAACAACACAAACTGAGACAGCAACTAACACCTGTATATTTTTGGCTTTAGGTTTTCTTTTTAATGTGAAATACCTGAGCCCTTAATTTATCCTGTATTCACATAAACCTGTTGCTTCGTGCAAAGGAAATTGTTCATTGTCAGTTTCCAGGAGTCCCCTTCTTTCTGCCTTATCCTCACTCTAAGCGTCACCAAAGGCTTCCTAAATACAATCACTCCAAGCCTATGGAGTGCATGCCACTGCACTCCAGCCTGGGTGACAGAGTGAGACCCAACTTTAAAAAAAAGGACACATTAGGCCATAAGGGCACTGCCCTCATGAGTGGATATAACGCAATTATGAAAAGGCAAGAGTGGTTCCCTCTCATCCCTTTGTCTTTCCTTCCACTGTCATGTGATGATGTAGTGAGAAGGGCCATGTCAATGTGGGTGCCTTGATCTTGGACTTCCCAGACTCCAGAACTGTGAGAACATAAATATCTCTTCATTACAAATGACCCAGACTGTGGTACTCTGTTACAGCAGCACAAAGTGAACTGAGACAATGAGCCAAGTTTTAATGTAACAATGAAAGTTAGTTGGTAAGTTTACCAGAATTCTGGAAATCCATGAAGCAGCAGCATAAGTGGTTTGCCTCTTTCTCCGGTAGCAACATAATGAAATCTTAACCCCGAATCCTGAAAAGAGATGGCATGGGGTTTTAACGATGCTCTGTATTGATTGTCAAAGAAGTCTGTTTAGCATTTCCATTTCATTATCAATACTCACTTGCATAAATTTTAACATCAAGAAATAATATAACTTTTATTAATTTTTTTTTAAAAAACCATGATTTACCAATAGGGTAAGTTGAAAGATTCACTTTGGTCAACCTTCCCTTCATGGTATCTTCTTGTTCTAGTTCAAGGTCAATTTATGTATCATGAGCTGCTGAAGCAAGGTCACAATCCGTAACTTCCATTTACTGACAGATCACATTTCATCTCACTCAAATTCTGCAGGACACGTAAATAATTCCTACCTGGCTTTAGGCTCCTGCCATGTTTACCTCCTAGTCATGTACTTATTCCAGCTTGCCCGTCAAGAGCTGTGCCATCAGTTACATAATTCACACCTCCTTCCCTTATTTTTAGGTCTCTCCTTCCCACATTGTTATTTTGAGTGGTGTATGTACTGTTCCCCTTGCTGTCTGCTCCGCGTGTCATGTCAGTGAGCATTTCTAACAGCAGAACGCCTTGAGTTCTCAAGACTTCATGTGGGAGACCAGAAAGCCCAGGGAAGATGAAAAGCATGGGGGGTGGGAGTGGGGAGGGGAACTCAGAGGAAAGCAGAGGAAACAGCAAGAAAGGAAAACCAAAACTCTGAAAGGAAGCCAGGAAAGGTTGGGCATGGTGGCTCATGCATGTAATCCTTGCATTTGGGGGCCTCGGTGGGAGGATTGCTCGAGCCCAGGAGCTCAAGACCAGCCTAGGCAACACAGGGAGACTTTGTCTCTTAAAAACAAACAAACAAACAAACAAAAAAACACCTAAGAAACCAGGAACTAAAAGCTGAGCTTTGACACTACTTTTATATCAGGCAACCCAAGCAGCTAGGTTTTCAGATATGAAATAATCGTTTTACAGATTTGGAAAATGAGGCCTTTGAAAATGAGGCCTAAAAATGTTAATCCAGGTCATAAAGTGATTGGGAGTAGAGCTGAGGCTATTATCCCCATCTTGTCCCGACTCCCAAGACAATGTCTTTCCACTCCTTGGTTCTGCCTCTCTGGGAAGCGTTTTAGGTGGCCAGAGTCAGAGGAAAGGTGTTCTGAGGAATTCCAGTGATTCTTATGCTACTTTGACTCCTCAGACTGGACAGAGATAACAAATCCGACTTTGCCCTCAACTGCAGAACGTCTTCCTAGAAGTTCAATAACTTCTTTATTGGTGGTGAGATTTGGAGGATGACATGCCATGAGCACTTGACTGGATTTCATCAACAAATATGTTATTGCACTGACTATGTGCCAGATACAAAGTTGGCTTGTTTTGTTTTGTTTTACAAATATTAACTCATTTAATTCTCATTTCAGCCCCAGGCAAGAAAGAAGTCCTCCTGCTCTTCTGAACTCCAGCTGCTGGGCAATTTAGCCCCTAAAAGGAAATCAGGACTGGGTGACATACATAACCCCTCATATGAGGCTGATTTTGAATGGCTCAGCCTGTAATCCCGCGCCTTGGGAGGCTGAGGTGAGTGGACTGCCTGAGCCCGCGGGTTCGAGACCCGCCTGGGCAACTTGGTGAGACCTCGTCTCTACAATAAACAACAAAAAAAAATCAGCTGGGCATGGTAGCACATGCCTGTAGTTCCAGCTACTTGGAAGGCTGAGGTGGAAGGATCGCCTGAGCCCAGCAGGTCGAGGCTGCTGTGGCCGGGAGTGGCCACTGCACTCCAGTCTGGGCGACGAGTGAGACTCCAGCTCAAAAAAAAAAAAAAGAAAGGCCTGTGAGTCAGACCATAGGGTATATCACAGGAGCCCTGTCACCACCTGGAGATTCAGGGAATAGACTATCCTGGGCTGTCAGGAAGTTTGGGACAAACATAAACAAGCAGAGTCTCATGTATGCTTGGCATTCACTTTTTATTCCAT
>CAUYQG010120583.1:0-54603 GCA_963574415.1 Tarsius wallacei | reverse complement strand
TACAAGCAAAGAGATGTTTAGCTTTGAGCAGCAAATGACTGAACGGGGCAAGGAAACCTTGAAATTTAGTGAGGAAAAAGAAAAAGAGTCACAGAGAAATCATATTAAAGCCCTGGGAAAAAGTGTTTCTCTTTTAGAGAATCTACTATGTGAAAATTCACGTCTGTACTATATACTGTACTATATACTCTGGGTTGATTTTTTCCACTCAGGGGAATTTATCACTTTAATAAAACCCTTCTGATGTCTTCATCTCATGACCTCATGTTTGACATGGCTGAGCACTTTCTTCTTGGGAACCCGCTCTCTCGCTACACCACTGGATGAGATGAAAGGAGAACCCATGAAGTGAGGTTCTCAGAGGTCTCTCCACCCAGGCACGTTGTGCTTCACGTCTGGCAAGGGGACAGAAGATGACAAGAATTAGAAACCCCAGGTAATCCAGAGGGCAAGAGTTTGTATCAAGAATGGAGGTGGAAGAACCGCAGAATTATAGGACTGGAAAAGACCTTCGAATTCACAGAATCTGTCTGCTGAGATGGCAGTCCTTTCTTAGCATCCTGACAGAGGCCTGTGCTGAAACGCCACCAGGGCCAGGGACAACAAACAACTCTACTGCCTCCTTATTCCACTAAGAGAAAACCGTAGCAGCGGAGTCTCACACCAATCTCTTAAATGTCATCTCTTTCGTGATTGGAGGCCACCCCTTGGTGACTCAGCAGAGTTCCTTCTCCGAACCTTCCTTGTTCAGTTTTATAGTATAGTTATTTATGGGTCAGCTCATCTCCCTGCTGGATCATAAACTCCTCGGAGGCTGCGGCATTGCCTGACCTATCCATTTCACATAGTACACAGCACGTAGGACAGCAGTGCCTTAAGCATGGCAGGTAACCAGTCGTTTTGTTTGCTTTGTAAAGTGAGTTGCTTTTCTATTGACTTGTAGCTTAGTTCTGTAAGAACTATCTAGATGAGAAATGATGTTGTCATCATGAAATGAAATTTCCTTGATGTTTTCTCCATGTTTAATCCATACAAAGTATTCCTGGCACACAGTAGACAGTAAATATGCTTGTTGAGGGGATTTATGAGTAAATAAATCAGCAAATGACTGCTCATGGAAGGCGCTCCCTCTTTTCCTTTGTGACGGTGAGGCAGAGTTGGGAAAATGCTGTAATTGTCTGACCCTGACTCTCCCATTTAGTCTAGTATCGCTGATACAAGGGTGTCATCATCACCGTTGATATAATACTGATGTAACCTTTACCTTTGCTCTGTGTAATCACAGATCTGGGGTAAATTTCCTAGAAGAGAACAGCCGTGGACAAAACTGTTAAGTAGAAAAAAAATTGTAAACTGGGCTTCTTCTTTCCATGTTACCAAGAGCAGGGAAGTCCTAACTGCTCTGTTCCTTCCCTCTTGCCCACCCCCCATCCCCTACCCCCCCCCCCCCCCCGCCCACCCACCCACAACAGCTCCCTGGTCTTCTCAGAATTATAGGCACCTCCAGGATATCTATTTTTGCCGACTTTGGCTTCATTCGTGTACCCTCAGTGATCTATTACCTTCTTTCCCAGAATCTCTGCTTAAATGTATCCTAATTCAGTGGAACAAAGCCATAACAGAGACATTTTGAGGCATTTATAATTAGCCAATGACCTATTACTTCATTCATTCAAGAGAAGGTTATCATGAAAATACTCTGTAAGTAACAGAGTTCCGGGATTACATTAGGCTTAAACAAGACAGAAGTTTGTTTCTCTCTCATGTAGTAGTTCTACGATATTATAGTCCAGGTCTGCTGAATAATCATCTATGCAGAGCAGCTCTGTTCCACAAAATCCTAAAGGATCCAGCTCTTTCTAACTTTCTGTGGCACCATCCCTGCATTATGGCCCTCACCCACATGGCCCAAGATAGCTGCTGGAGGTCCAACATTACACCCATGTTCTAGCCAACAAGAAGATTTAAAAAGCTAAGGATGCACCAAGGAAGGATCCCAGATGCTATCACATAACATTTTCACTTATGTTCCATTGTCTGCAACTTGAGCACATGGCCACACATAGCTGTAAGTGAGACTGGAAAATACAGTCAGCTGAAAATTAGTTTTCATTATTGCAGAAAGAGAAAGAACAGATATTGGGAAATGACTAGAAAACTTTGCCAGAAGGATCATCCCTGAGCTCTTTAAGTTCTATCGCTCAAAATCAAGGCACTGCAAAATCAGAGCCTGGATCTAGTGTCCACCAGATCCAGACACCGGGTCCTGCCAGCATCGCTTAATGAATCGTGTGATCTCTGAGCTATTTTCCATGCTAGCAAAAACTCCTCTTTCTCAGCTTCCTGGAGGACGACAGGAGATGGCCGGTGGTGCCTGGCACAGTGCCTGGCATATAGTAGGTGCTCAATTAATATTGGATATAAGACTGGCTCGGACATAAGACTGTCTGGATATAAGACTGGTTCGGCCTTAGGCTTTAGGTCGACTTGGGCACAAGAACATTCACAAAGCTCCTGATGACTGTGTCTCTTGAGCAATTTCTCACCCTCTCCATTAGCCAGATGCATTTGAGCAAATGAGCGGCTGCTCCAGAGGATGTCTTTTATCCTCAGTTGCCCTTTTCTGTTTTCTGTCTTTGTTGAATGGTGTTGAACGAGACAGAAGCAATTAATAAACTTCTTGGCACCATAAGAGCTGACAATTAGGATCCGCAGAGCTCAAAAAGAAG
Source organism: Tarsius wallacei (assembly GCA_963574415.1). NCBI lineage: Eukaryota > Metazoa > Chordata > Mammalia > Primates > Tarsiidae > Tarsius > Tarsius wallacei. The sequence goes on along the minus strand of CAUYQG010120583.1, from coordinate 51,874 downwards.
CCTAAAATGACAGGGGTTGAGGGAGTGAGCTTTCTATAATGCAAAGAGCATGCGTGTTCACTTCACCCTATTTAGCGGGCCAAGCAGACTCATGTGGGAAGTCACTGTGGAAAAAAGTCAGGGAAAATGTGCCTCTTTTGGTGTCATCCACTGTGCCATATCAAGTAAATGGGTGAAAAGGTCTACTAAGCTTTATGCCTCATTGTTTCACACCAAGTTTCTCGAGAAGACACTCTAAGAAGCACTAAACTCTTCCCATTGACTTCAGTCTCAGCAAGACGTTTCTACCCAAGTTAAGAAGCAACATAGGCTGGGCCCGGTGGCTCACGCCTGTAATCCCAGCACTTTAGGAGGCCGAGGTGAGAGGATTGCCTGAGCCCGTGGGTTCGAGACCAGCCTGGGCCACTTGGCGAGACCTCATCTCTACAATAAATCAAAAAATTAGCCAGGCGTGGTGGTGCATGCCTGTAGTTCCAGCTACTTGGAAGGCTGAGGCGGAAGGATCACCTGAGCCCAGCAGGTCGAAGCTGCGGTGGCCGGGAGCATGCCACTGTACTCCAGCCTGGGCGACAGAGTGAGACTCCGACTCAAAGAAGAAGAAGAGGAAGAAGAGGAAGAAGGAGAAGCAGCAGCTATGTAGTAGAATGATTCATGCTCAAAAGACCTGAGTTTAAATCCCGGCTTGGCCTCTTAAGAGGTGAGTGACCAAGAGACAAATTAGTAAATTTTTCTATGGCTCACTATCTTTAGCTGTGAAGTGGAGACAAGAATGGTGTCCGTTTCATAGGACTGTTGCAAGAGCTAATGAGATGGTGTATATATAACCCAGGTATCCCCATCTTTGAGTTATGCTTTTCTCCAATATCTACATGAAGCGGCTTCTGACCCCTTTTTACATTTCATGGGAGGCTCACGTTCTGCCCAAGAGCTCTGAAGATTTGGGGCATCGTGCCTTTCCCGTTAGTCCACTTTGCAGTGTGCTTCCAACTATTACCCACCCTCGTTTGTCAATCCTGAAACCACCATCCCGTCCCCTACCTCTCACTCCAGCTCATCTAGAGGTTAGGAAAAAGCTGAAAGCCTAGAATTTTGCCGGAGCAGTGGGAATCACCAATAAGAAGGGGGCCTGAGACCTGGGATGATCAAAGACTTGATGCAAGACAGTGCCTGCCTGTATAAAGCAGGGAAAGAAGTGGAAAGCAGTCAGCTGATTGTAGGAGTTTTAGTCTAGGTAAGCAAGAGGGTAATGGTTGCAGACACGGGCAAGTCCCGAGGAGGACTTGACTTTAATTGACTTGACTTTGATCGACACTGACTTTGGTCAATGGCAAAGACGTTGACTTTGGTTTTAGAGATACTGAACTATAATGGTGCATTCAGAACATAATTCCCACAGGTCATTAGGGTACTGGTCTAAAACTCAGAGAGAGGGCAGCGCACAAAAATAGGCTTGCAGATTTTCTTGCACAGGTGCTAACTAAAGCATGTCCCCCCATATTAATTTGCAAGTGACTTCTAAAAATAGAAAGAAAGAACATTGCCATCTTAGAATCTCAAAAGGACTGAACAACACCCAGTCTCCCAAAAACTCATTCCTTTAGGCTGGCAGCTGAGCTTTTATTTCTTCCTAGTTTCGTAGCTAAAGTTTCAAATCATAACACACTGCAGTGGGTATAAAGCTTGAAATGTTCCTGGCCCCAATGCCTCGCTTAAATATGGAGAAATTGACCTACTGGAGAGTCTGGATGACCTGACCTTGTTCACTCAGGCTGAACAACACTGCAGAAATCCTGCTGCTAGAACTCCTGCTCTCCCTCACTCGTTTTTTCACCTGCAGCCCAGCTACTGGAAATATGATTTTAGACATCCCGTCTGTGTTACAAATATTCTTTCCAACTAAAGTACAAACCCAGGCAACAAGAAAACAGCGTGGCATAAGAAACCAGAAGGCCTAGACATCAGTCCTGTGCGAAAACAACCAGCTGTGTGACCTGTGGAGAGCCATTGAAACGTCCAAGTTCTCAGTTTCCTCACTCAAGTAGCAAGGGGATGGGTCTGGATTCGCTCTGAAACATCTTGCAACCCTGGCATCCCGTGAGTCTTAGAGGAGTCGGCAGCGTCCAGCGAGATCTGCTGTATCTTCCAATCCCACACAAGATGTAGAAGCAGGCCCATCCCAGAATTGGAGGAGGCCCATCAGGACCAAAGCTGGCCTCCCTCTGTGGGGGCTGGACAAGGAAAGCAGCTGAGGCAACACGATCCGTTTCCTTCCCGTTCAGAAGAGAACAATCGGGCTCCTCCCGGGGGAAGCCACTCGGGTTTTGACAGTGTGGGGTCTGTCCGATGATGAATGGAGGGTTCCTGTAGAAAGGGGGTGCTCCGTGGCTGCGATTCGAAACACAGAATCAAAGATGGAAGAAAAGCCAAGAGGTCCATAGGTCTAGTCCCCTGCCTCTGTCCAAGCCTTCCAAGGCAGATGGTTGTCATCTCACATTTAAAGATCTCCAGGGTAGCGATTGCTTAGCTTCCCACAGTGCCCTGGTCAGCATGTTTCCCCTAATAATCAAGAAATTTTTCTCAATGTTTAAGTGGAAATGCTTCCAATGTAGTTCGAGTTTGTTTACTCTTGTCTAGTACCCAGTGGAGATGAGGAAGAATCTTCTGTGAATAATAACCCTTCTTATACTTGCTGCTGGCGATGAAGTCACTTCTTAGCCTTTTCTTTTTAGGGCTAGATCTTAACTTCATTCTCCACCCAGTTAATCTCTTGTCCCCCCCCAGCTGGATCCTTCCCAGGTTCTCCAAATGAGTCTTAAAATAGGAGGATGAAATTTGAGTTCCCACTCTAATTAAAACCTCAGCAATGCCAAGTTTTGTGGAAAGATTACTCTCTAGGCTTTCGTTTCATAATTCTCTGCATACTCCTGCTTCAGATTACAATTTGTTGTAGTACTTTCTCGCTCACTCAGGCCCACAGCTATTTGCTATAGTACTTGTCTCTGCCAGCTGGAGCCCGTTTTTGTCGATTTTAAACATCTTTCTGTTTTTAATGACTCTCCTTTTTAAATTGTTAAAGATATCTTTACGTTCTAATCCTACCTTCTAGCATTTCTTTTCCCAGTTGAGTGCAACCTGAAAAACATTCTATTCCATTATTTGTCGTTGAGGAAGGAATCTCGATTTATATCAATCCTAGAAGGGTCTGAACATCACTCATTTTCCCAATACTCACCAGCGAGATCTGAGCATGAAATACAATACAGACCACCCCTTCCATTCACTTATTCAACACACATCTTTTGAGCACCAGTGGTAAGCCCTGGGGATACAGTGATAAACAAATTGCAGTGTATCCATTCACAGATGTGTTTATACATTGACGCAAAATGCATTCCTTGGGCCCTTACTCTGTGCAGAGCTCTTGTGGGTGTAGCGGCTACAGCAGTGAGCAGGGAATACAAGGCTCCTAGCTTCGTGGATCCCACATTCCAGTGGGTGTGGGGGAGGACAGAGACAAAGCACAAGTCAACCAATAAATAAACAAGACCACATCAAATCCTGATAAAAGTTCGGAAAGAAACAATGGGACGATAGACCCAAGGGTAACGTTTCCCAGATGGGGTGGACAGAAGAGGCCTCCCTGAGGGAGAGACTCTGAGCACCTTTCAGCTTAGCAGAGTTCTGTTATCCCGAATCGATCCCCCTTAGCAAGCCCACCTTCCTCCTGTTCTCTTCGCCCAGACCCAGCATTGACTTTTGCTGGGCTGTTCATGGTTGATAATGCACTGTTACTGGGTTAATTATTCACACTCCCGAAGTGTGAATAGGTGTCTTGGTTGCTCAGGAGTTAAACATTCCTGGAAAACAGGAGTCCAGTGGTCTTTTAAGTGTGGGGAGAGTGGACCCTAGTACCATCAGAGTTCTTTGCTGCAGAATTTGAATAGGCTGTTCTCAGAAGCTTGCATAGACTGGTGAATGTTACGCCTCCCCAAAATAAGGTAACGTTTGCAGCTGTTTTCTAAGCTTTTTGTATGGAACCTCCTGAAGAACGCTCCTTGGAGAAGGCTCAGCAGAGGAGATATCTTGGACCCTTTGGTGTCTTTTGACATTGAGTGTGGCATTTGGGATGTGATTCCAAATCACAAGCAGCCAATGTGCAGGCCAGTCATGGACGTCTGTGCTGCTGGGGGAGGCAGGGAGGCCTTCCTGATTTTGCCTCAGCTTCTCCATGAGCTTGGTCCTGTACTTCTCTGGTTTCCTCAGATCATAGAGCCTTTTGAGACTCATCTGAGAGTCTAAATTTCCTCTTTCCAGAAAAATCTGCAAACATACATACGTATGCATCAGGCAGAGGGTTCACAGGCTCCTACCAAAACACGTTTGTGGACTGGAGGATTCCTAAGGACCTGTCCAGTGCTAAAGTGCAAATCAGTTTCTGCTCTCGGTCCGTGTTTTGGGGTTTGTTTGTTTTGAACTGACACATGACAACTGTACATATTTATGGAGTCCAGAGTGATATTTTAACATATGTATACACTGTGTAAGTCTGTTCAGGGTGTTAGACACATCAATCACCTCATACATGTATCATTTCTTTGTGGTGGGAACATTCAATACTGTCTTCTAGCTATTTTGAAACACCCAATGGAATATTGTCAGCCATAGTCGCCCTGCTGTGCAATAAAACACCAGAAGGCATTTCTCCTATCTCTCTATAATTGGTATCCATAACCAGTCTCTCCCTATCCCCTCACTTCACCCTCCCCAGAGAGTAGAATGGTAGCCACCATTATGCTCTCTACTTCCATGAGATCAACTTCTTTCGATTTCACCTGTGATTGAGATCATGTGGTATTTGTTTTTTGTCATTGGTCTGGCAAGAATTTTTTGGATAAGACCTTAACAGCACAGACAACAAAAACAGAACTAAAAATCCTCTGCCCAGCAAAGGAAACAATCAGCAGAGTGAAGAGAAAATCTTGGTCCATAATTTTGAATAGCCTCTGGGCTCCTTGGGGCCAGACCAAGGTCCTATCACTTCCCAAGCTTCCATCAGCCATGGTGGAGTGCTCAGTACACAAGGGGTGCTACTGTGTATTTCTGTGCCTGTGACAGGCTCTCCCCCAGAGGGTCCTGAGGGGACTGCTGTATGAGAAACAGCCAGGGGGCCCCCTCAAAACAGAGGTACCAGCCAATCCTAGGGAAACCCAGTTGACTTCTCAATGAGCGAATGAGGTCATTTTTCCTCTGACCTTTCCCAGAAATAGACTCGTGAAGAAGGCAAGAGCTGAAATGACCTAGTGAGGCAACGGGAAGGAAGTGACTAGAAAGAGAATCATTAAAAGCCCAACTTCTTCCAAGGGAAATGGAAACAGGGACCTGGAGGAAGGCTATAATTGCTGAGCCAGCAGTGGCTCCTGCCTTCCTTCCTCATGCTCCCATTATGGATTTCCTGCCTGCAGGGCACTGTTTGATTTAAAGCTTTGGGAGCCTCACAGGCTCTCGTGAAAAGAGCTCAGAAAAGAAATCGAGCCGAGTTTGCCCTCTCCCTGCCACTTCTGTGTGGAACCAACTGGATTCATCAGCCCTGTTTCCTCAGCAAGATGGAGCCTAACACTTGTTTGAGAAATTCTGATGATTATGTTTCGCCTGACTGACAAATAGCCGATGATAATGTTTTTGCCAATTTGAATGTCCTGTTTTTAGAGCCACCTTGGTTCCGTAGGCAATCATCAGTTATGTGTTTCCCTTTCTCTCTCCTTTGCTGTGAGTTTTGAACAATCCATGAGAGGATATTTTGATGACTGTCCTGAAGGTGCCCCAAGCCCACCCCACCCTTTTGGCTCCTCTGATCACCCTGGGAAGTGATAAAGGGAAAAGGCAGACTTGGGTTCTTTGGGAAGTCTGCCTTCTGAGCTAAGTTTTGCAATTGATCAGGTTGGCTTGAATACCCACCCGACAACTTTGAAAGCTTAAAAAATAAATTGAGCTTGATCCTTAGAAAAGGTAGCTTCCAATATCAGAGGATGTCCCTGTGTTTCTAGTTTTCCATTTGGGTGGGGAACCTGTGAAAGCTCCCATTTCCTTCCCTGAGACCTGGCATGTTGTCTTCAGGTGCTCGCTGCAATTCAGAATGACATAGACTGTGCAAATAAAAAAACGCAGGGAAGGGGAAAAGGTCAACGTGTGTTTTTTGCTTCAGTTCACTTTCTTACTTAGGATGCTTATGGATTTTTCTTTCTGTTTTGCAATAAACCCGGTTCTACTACCAGACTAACCTATAATACCTTTATTAGGTAATTATCACAAGAGATAGGAAGGTTTTCTGGAGGTTTTAACGTGTAGGAGTTCTTTCCCAGGATTGCAGGCTTTATCGGTCCTTCCCTTCTCCCTGGTGTCCTAGGACTAGATCATATACTAGCTACATATATCAGAAGTCGGCATCGCACAAAGGCATCATCCCAGGGCTTGTTGAAAGTGCATGTTCTGGGTCACCACCACAGACCTACCGAAACAGCAGCTCTGAGGGCAGGGCCCAACAATGCTTTCAAAAGTCCTCTAGGTGATACTGGGACAAGCCTAAGTTTGAAAACCACCAGTACGTGTCACTGTGCATCCACCCACCCAGTGATCAGTTAGTCATGTCACCAGCTGCCTCAGGACTCACCGCAGATTTGTGAACCTGAAATTCCTATTTTCATGGAGGTGGAAACAGGTATGTGAGTGGAGAAGTCATGCCATTTGAAATCAAAGGAACTTCCAGATGTATAAACCACTTCAATTCTGTTTTTCATCTATGGAATGGGAATAGTTGCATCTGCCTCACAAGGTTGTTAAAATGACCGATGCAGAGAACGCATGTGGAAGTGATCTGTGAACTGCCCGGTACTCTCTGAAGCTGGCTGTGAAGTTGGCGATACGCTCAATAATGCTGATGTGCGTTAGAGACCACAGTGGTTCTGGGCACGGGGGCCTGTATTTGCTCGTGCCGTCATCACAAGCACCTTGTGAGTTGAGCATGTGCCCCTCTTCGGATGCACCCTGAGGGGCCGAATAGCTTTTCCACATCACCCAGTCAGGAAGGGTGGGGCTGGCATCTGAGCTCAGACACACTGGCCCAGGTCTGTGTTCTACACACTCCACCGTACCGTCTCACAGCGATGCTAAGGAGGGGGATGTGAGATGACGTTTCTGGAGCGCTGGCTCTGTGCTCCATGCCGTCCCAAGCTCTCTTTGTGCTGTAAGTCACAACAACCCTGCAGAAGTAAAGACACGATTGTCTTTTAACGAGAGAGGAAATGAGACACACAGCCTGGTGGCCTGTCTTTGCAGAAACTTCTCCATGTTGATGTCTCTTTACACCGTTTGTACACCCAACTTGTCAACCTGCTAGTCAGTGAGCATTCGTGAAGTGGCCAAGCACCTGGTCCTGTGCTTCTAGACAGAGAAGCAAGAGATGGCAGCTTCTGCCCACAGGGTGCCCTGAACCGTTACAAAACAGAAAACAAAGGTTAATATACAGCTAAGTGCTTCTTTATGGTGCACAAAATAATAGTTACGATTTTGCATTCAGAGAGGTTAACGGGAATGACTTCAGACAGAATTCTCATGGAGGCCTGAAGGAACATTTTCTTGCCAGACTGAGACTGCAACATGTGCTCTGAGCAACTGTCATTGAACGTCAAGTCCAGTTTCCTTTAAGGTTGTCACAGCAATGAGAGTTCTAGGGGATGGTGACCTGTTTGTGTCTGTTTTGTTACCTTTCTGTCCACAGAAGTGAGAACCGCATCTAAAATATAGTAGGTGCTCAATAAACGTGATTATAAGCAGGAGAGGGGATCATGTGGTAAAAGGAGGACAGGTGTGTTTGGCCAAATTTGGGGTTGGGTGGGAAGGCAGCTTCAAATGAAAGCTGAGGGACACCGAGTGGGGCAGAAGCCAGGTTCTCCAGAGAGGACCTGAGTTCAGAGCAGCATGAGAGCAAAGCGCTTGGGATTTAGGATGCAAACTCCTCTGTGTTGTCTTGGCAACTGCATTCCCCGAATGCCTTCTCCGCCCTAGAGAAGAAACCTCATAGGTACTTCGTGATTTTTGAAAGTTGAGAACCAGAGTCTTTTGTCATCGGTTTCATTTTCCTTGGTTTTACTTCTACATAAAAATCCTCTGGATGCCAAGCTCAAGTCTTGGTTACACCCCACGTTTCCTTCAAAGGAAACCACTAGTAATTGAAAACAGAAATTGGTCGGTTGGTTCTAATTCATGGGATGCAGGTAAGATTCCTGTCTGTGCCCCACCTTGGCTGTCTCTTTTCTAATCCTGGGAGAAAATCTGGATATAATTCTCTGCTTTGTTGATTAAATTCCTCTGGTCCTTATGCAAAATTGTGGGCTTTCATCAAAATAGGATTGTCTGATAATACCCTTTGACTCAGTAATTCCAGTCCTGGGAATTTATTCATAAGAATGATCTATGAGTAGAATGTTATGTGTACAAAGACACTTATTCCTGCACTCGTTAAAATAATAATATTGGAAATAGCCCAAATGTCTGGTAATGGGAAAATGGCTAAAGAGACAAATGATGGCAAATTTACTGAATAAAATATTCTGCAGTTTTAAAATTATAACTATGAAGACTATGTAACAATATGGGAATGCTTATAATATAATGTTAAGTAGGAAACATACAATAGCACATTAAATATAGGCTATAACTGTAGCTATGTCAAAATAATGCATGCATCTGGACGAGAACTAGAAAAAATATTCAAAAATGGAGATAGGCCGGGCTCAGTGGCTCAGCCTGTAATCCCAGCACTTTGGGAGGCCGAAGTGAGTGGATTGCCTGAGCCTGCGGGTTCCAGATCAGCCTGGGCAACTTGGCGAGACCTCATCTCTACAATAAATCACAAAAGCTAGCCAGGCATGGTGGCATGCATCTGTAGTCCCAGCTACTTGGAAGGGTGAAGCGGAAGCATCGTCAGAGCAGAGTAGGTCGACGCTGGTGTGGCCGTGAGTGTGCCACTGCACTCTAGGCAACAGAGAGAGGCCCCAACTCAAAAAAAATTGGAGATAATATGATTTGTTGGGATATCAAAGTTATGAGTAAAACTTCTCTACTTCAGCGTCTGCTGAAGTTATTTTAACTTTATGCAATTCAAGCAGATTGGCTGGCTACGCGACAGAACTGACTGCCCCATCTGAAACTGAAAGAGTCACAATGTACTGGGTGAGATGTAAGCCTCCAATCTCCAGCCATGTGCTAAACTGCAGGAGTGCACAGACTTTGCTCTCAAGGGCAAAAGCCACTCACGGCATTCCTTACGGCTTTCTCCAGAATAACTCAAACCCTGGTGGGCTGACTTAAATGACCTCACCCATACCCTTCATGGATATTAACATCATGAGCCCTTGAGAATCCCAGTAATGTTATCAACCTCAGAGTTTTTCATCACCAGAGAATTCTCCCACTTTCCAGGTGATCCCAGTTAAGGTTACCTGGGCCTGAAACTTGCTGAATGCATGATTTGGGTCATGCTAAATCTTAGCTTCCTAATTTGTAAAGTGAATATAGTAGTAATGCCCACCCCCTGTAGATGCTGTAAGAGTGCAAATGAGATAAGACATGAAAAGTAATATTTACTATAGTAGCTTATTAGGAAACAATAAAGGGAAGCTGTTGGTGGTGTCTTATTGCAAAGGACTCGATTTTTCTGAATGTCAAAGAGAAACTTATGTTTAATGGAATAGTTTTCAACTTCATTTGGTTATATCCTTGGGTTTTATTATGGTGCCTCCTCTCTCACTAGCTAATATTATCTTCTAGGTTTGAGTCTCCTCAGATGTTCTTGCTTGCAGGGAGGTTCTGTCTGCGCTACTGTGTTTCAGTCACGGCAGGGAGATTTACTAAGCTTTAAGCCAGGTAGCATGGTAATGTCACTCTGACATTTCAAGAACTTCACAATTTCAGGCCAGATAGCTAAGAGAAGGAGACCCTGCTGGTAATGCCATAGATGACGAACTCAGATGGGGGAATTGAGAAGGCTGGAATGCCAAGAGCCACAGCCAGGGACAAGAGAGGAATTTGGTTTGAAAGGAGACTATTAAGACATCAACAGACTGGAAAGAGAAGAGCAGGGTGATTTGTGACCTGTTGAGTACCAGGAAAAAAGATGTGGCAAAAGAAGTCACAGATGTTCTGAAAAATGAAAGGAATTTATGATGGTTCATAGTCCAACTCAGGGAAATGCTTGCCAAAGGCAAATCTCAGTGGACCGTGGGAGCACTGGTCTGACGAGAAGATATGAGAAGACTAGGACCTCACAAGTGACCTTAACCAGAGTGTCTTCTAGAACCAGAGCAAAGAGGAAGGGTGAGGAGGAGAAGGAGCAGTTGCTAGAGGAGAAGAATAAGTTAGCAAGTCTTTAGAAGTAGATGGATGTTCCTGCACCAACAATTTTTCCTGAAATTATTTGAAGTCATCTCCAATGGCTTGAACTTACAGTTTAGGACTGAGGATATGTGCAGCTCTCTCCACATTCTCTTATCAGAGTTCCTACTACTCAGTGTCAAAAGTTTCACTCCTTTTCCTGTTATATGGAAACGGCTACAAGCCCCTGAGCATCATTTCTTCCATCAGCCTAAAGGTTTTCAAGTGCAGTTTTTATGCAAATATGCGTGCAGCTGACATAGTAAAGACTAAGGAGACCACACCCATCAAGAGGTCATTGGACTTGCCACTCTCCTCTCTCCCAAGGGTGAAAGGCTTCCCAGGGGTTACAAGGAAGCAGGTACTGTCTGGAAAACTGGAAAGAGAGAAGGAGGCTTACCTGCTGAAAGACTGTGTATCAGAAAAGAGCATTTGGATTCTGGACTTAGGTCCTCACTTCTGCTAGAGCTGGGCAGAGTTAATTATGCTAAGTGCTAGCATAAGCAGTGCCTCCACACAGCATTCCCAAACTCGGATCTGAGCCAAAGAGAGCAGACAGAAGGCAAGTGTCAGGGGAAATAAAATGGCCCACAAGCAGTTGTCCTGGCCCCATGTTCCTGCACCAAAGGAGTTTCCCCAGCTGTGTGTCACGTTAGGCCTGTTATTGCTTGTTCTCAAAGAGGCCAACTAATTCTGCAACCGTGGAGAGGTTCTGTGATAAATTGGAAAATGACTTCTGGGGCAATAGTCTCTAGTTCTCAGAAAGGAAATTCACAGAAGTGAGTGACTGGCCAGAAGGCCAAGAGGCGATGGCCTCCCAGTGGGTCCCAAAGTAGAGAGATGCAGCCATTCATGGCATGGTTGAGCATATAAGAAAAAAGAAAAATAAAAAAGAGTGTGATTTTTCCAGCCAATATCACAAGCTGAAAATTTCTTTTTTGCTGAATTTGGTAAAATAAATAAGAGAATCAGATTTTTTTTGGTGGATAATTATGTTTGCTAAAAAGCATTTAATGAGATTTGGGAATGTAGTCATGATGTTCGTCCCAGATGAAATAAAGATGAGGACATGGTTTAGCTTGGAGACAAGTTGTAACCTAACCACACCTCTCTCTCTTTCTCCTTATTCACAGTTCACTTCTTCAATTCAAAAAAATAATTTTCAGCGCAGAAGGGATTGGGAGGAGTGCAATGGCTAAAAGCTAACAGGCTCAATTATTGCCAGAAAATTACTAAGAACCCTCTTCAGTTGACCTTGAGTTTGCTATAATATCCAAAGATATCTGAAATTCTAAAATACGATAATTTGGTCATATTCAAACCGTCAAATATCAAGAGGGGAAAGGAGAAAAATTACAGCAGCAAAATTCCACAGTAGAAAAAAAAAGAAATAATGGTGTGATGAGTGGAGATTTCATCTGAAATTTCCTGAAAAAGATATAATTGCGCTCTAAATAGACCATTCTGCCTCAACCTACATATTGCTTGGTATTTTGATGGATAATACTACAACTTGCTTGAGTACTCTTTGTACAGATTTTTATATGTTAGTAATCTTAGCAGTTAGTTCATTTCACCAGAAAGGGGATAGCATTGAAAAATCATGTTTATGAGTTTTATCTTCTGGTTTTATCCTCTGGGCACATCTTAGGTGTGGCATAGATGATGCTCTGTCCAGAAGCCTATCCACTTTTTCAGAGATGCAATAACACGTAGTTGAAACTGGAAATTTCCAGGGAAACTATGCCTCTGTCCACCTGAAAGAAAGTGAGTATCACAGAGAGGATTTGCATACCATTGACTGACACCAAAGAAATTAACAAAATAAAACATTGGCCTACATTAAGCTCTAAGAGGTTATGCATTTTGGTCAACAATACTGACAACCTTCCAGGTCAGAGAGAATTACTTACTTGCCTTTTGAAGATGCAGCTTTGTGAAGAGTAATGGTAAAAGGTCATGCCCAGGGACTTCTGGAAAGACAGTCTCATTTCCAAGTGCCCACAGAAGTGAGGGCCATCCCTCTTCCCTCCGGACCCTGGTTTTTCAAAATGTAGTTTGCTTCTGCCTACTTGCTTCCACGGCTTCAGCAAGTGACTCTCATAAGAGCTCTTTCTTGTCCTCCTAGTTCACACTTGTATCCTATATCAAGGCGGCGCTGCAGTCCCCATAGATAGGCTTATTTCCTCCTTTTACTCAAGTCTGATTCCAAACTTGACATTTTCCTCCGTCAAACTCAACGCTGATCCCTGATTTCCTTAAAATTCAGTCTTTAAATCTTGCTTACATCTAAAATTAACCTACCAAAAGAAAAGGAAATTTCTGGTTCTCTCATTGGATTTCTCTTTGCTACCGTACTCCCCTGTTATTCGGGAGAAACACTGATATGCCATATATGTGCGTTATTGATTTAGAAGTGGATCCAGATAAGATTTAGAGTCAAATTTCACCCCTTCAAGAAGGGGTACTTGATACTATCCAGCACATCAGTTGTCTACATGAGAAAGCTGAATCTCAGAAAGTTGTGGTGACTTGTGAGTCCACACAACGGAGCTAGGACTGGAACTCAGTGTTGTTTTCAATATACCATCTTGCCTTGTTTTTATTCCTTCTCTGCATATGGCACTGTGCTGGGTGCTGTAGAAACACTCCTCAGAACCTCTCAGTCCAAGAACAACACTGTTGACACACCAGCATGAAAGGGACATCACACACCACCCAACTGGCACTCAAGCATACCCCATGTGGTTATTTATCTCATGTCACATCAAACCATCTCCTCCCGCCTGCCTTCCCTCCCTCCCTCTCTCCTGTGTTCAATCTGTCGCTGACTCTGGCTGCTCCCTTCTCTGCGGCTGTGCCAAAGGCTGTTTCTGCTGCTGTGAAGGCTGCCTTCCAACAGTTGACTCCCTGATGCAGGCCCGGATGCCTCTCTTTACGGGGCCTCCACCTCCCAACGCTCTGTCCCCAGGCGCGCCAGACTTCACTGGCAGCCACCCCCCTTTCACCTGCCATCCTGACCATGTCCCTCCCACCCCTGGGACAATGTCCAGATGTGCCCTGAGCAAAACACAGAGGCCGGAGTGAGGAGACTGAAAGGGAACAGGGCCCCTGAGAACACAAGACAGGTGCCAAGTTCCACAGCAAAGAGAAATGATAGACTTTAGAGTGAAACTAAAAATAAAGGGAATGTATTTTAATACCCCTTTGGCTGATTCATCTTTCTGTGGCACCAGAAAGGAGGGCGTTGCCTCCTATTCACGAATGCCTTATGTTTTGCATATAAGGCCTTTCTTCCCACATCTGAAAGAGTAAACTAACAGTGACAGTGTGAGTCTGGGAGATAACACTGCTGGAATGGCTACAATCTCCAGGCGGAGCCAGATTCAGCTTACAGTTTTCGTCACAGTCTTTCTCAAAAAAAAAAAATGAGATAACCAAGGTCCATGCACGCGATTCCTCAACATCCCTTCATATTCTTTCTCAAGTTGTCTGTTTTCATCTCGTTCAGGCATGAGTCCAAGATGGAGTAGTGATTAAGTGGGCCTGGTGACACTGTATACTTGGGGACTGCGTATTCCCAAAGCATGATTGGCAGGAGACAGAGCCCTAGTTTTCAGTCATTTCAGCAAGGGAGTAAAACTCGAATGCCTAGCCTGCTGTGAACTCTGCAGTGGTATGAGCTTTCCTAAAGTTCAAACGTGAGTAAAAATGATGGGAAAGGAAAGAGGAAAAGAAGAGAAAAGAAAGAGGTGAGGCATGAAGAGAGAGAAGAGAGAAATACATATATTGGTGAAAGTTATCAGGAAGCCACGTATGGCCTTGTATTTCACCACTACCATCCTGTGTCTTGCAGTATTGGTCTGAAATTAGATGGATGGTTCCTAACACTGAAAAGCCAATGATTTTAACCAGTGAATTATCTGGGATAAATCTGAGATAACGAGGGGTCAAGATAAGCCCATATGACTTTGTCTTATTTGACTTGATGGAGGACCCATTTTCATAAAGTGTCTATTCCAGGTTAAAAGGATTCTGGACCGTCTATGCAACATAAAGTTTGAGCATCCTTTCAAGGGAACAGTTATTCATTTATTTTAATGGATAACAGTCCTTCTGTATCTAGAAAGGCCATCTGTTTCAACCACACTTTGGAAAGGATGCATCTTTAAAGAGTGAGAAGGATAGCTGCCCAGCTACCTATGTCAACCAACTCAACTCCATCATAATAATTATGATAACAGTCAACATGTGTGTAATTTACCACATGCCAGACATTGCGCAAAACAGTCGACATACATTCTCACTTAATCTTCACACCAGCCCTGGGAGGTACTCTTGTTATACCCATTTTACATATGAGGATCTTAGTCTTACAAGATTTGGTGCTTAGCCAAATGAAAGGTTAACAGTGAGAAGTGCAGAATCCGGACTTGTCCCACTTTAACACCTGTGCTTTTAACCACTCCACATGTTTCCTTTGTCATTGGTATGGCAGATATCACAAGTAGATCGCACTCAAATCCTATAATACATTCTAAATAATAAAAACTATATAAATAGGAAATGGTAGCTGACTTGCATAGCAGGCCTCACTAAAATAATTCAAACATAAAAATGACCTCCTGGCATTTGATTATCTTTCACCTTAGACGTTGATAAACCAAACCATTCCCTTAGGACAACATTTCTGTTCAGCAAAGCATTTCTCTTGCCAAAGTCTAATTTTGTTGGCTACATCTATCTCTTCTAAGCCCTGGAATCAGAACTAAGCTAGTAAATTGTGCTGTCCTGGCAAGACGCTCATCCTCTAGGGCATTGTATCAGGCTAAAGTAATACATAACGCTGCTTCCCACTCTGTCGGCCCATTTCTCCAGAGTCCTAAAATCATAATAGTTCTGCTTTGAGTCTCTGGTTGTTATTGCCCCGAGGCCTTCACTTGAGCTTCCTGGCCTTGTAAACCAAGGTGCGCTGAATAGCACTCTTTTCACCCCTGCTCTCGAATTGAACTTCCAGAAGAAGGAAGGCTCTCAAAAAAGGGGCGGGCCCCTTAGAACTCTGCTTCATTTCTTTTAGATGCAGAGAAGCACAAACATTGACTTGATTGGGTAATGGGAAGACTTTGGTCTTTTGGGTTATGGGGATTTAGTGGCTGAGAAAGAGTTGCTGAGTGGTGAGGGTGGGGGCAGGTCATATAGGGCCACGATTCCTAGAAAAGATGACCTCTTCCAATTAAGAGGTAGTGGAACCAGCAAACACTGGCAATTAAAAATTAACACAGGCCAAAAGTGAAATCGATGCCTAAATGTGATAGGTTTTCAAGAGGAGTTTATAACATGCAGTTCATAGAAAAGAGAACATTTTCTCAGTGCTCATTTTAGAATGCCAAAGGTCGATCTTACTTGGAAAAATCCTTCCACAGAACAGGAGAAATGTCCAGGGTCCCCGGCAAAGTATAAGGCAGGCAGTAGATATATTTTAGAAAAAATTTTCAAAAACAATTCTAATTTCAAAATGTTTGACATCAGCTTTGATATTGACAGTAATTCACTTAATTCCCCAATAAGTGTTTGAGTGTGCATGTGTACATACTTATGTGATTCAAAATGAAAGATGTGGCCAGTTGACAGCAGCAAAATCTTTCTTCTATCTTTACTAAGCACTTGGCTATGTATAATGCAATAATTATTATTATTATTTTTTGAGTTGGAGTCTCACTCTGTCGCCCAGACTAGAGTGCAGTGGCCGCTCCCGGCCACTGCAGCCTCAACCTGCTGGGCTCCGGCGATCCTTCTACCTCAGCCTTTCAAGTAGCTGGAACTACAGGCGTGCGCTACCACACCCGGCTAATTTTTTTGATTTATTGTAGAGATGAGGTCTCGCCAAGTTGCCCAGGCGGGTTTCGAACCCGCGGGCTCAGGCAATCCACTCACCTCAGCCTCCCAAAGCACGGGATTACAAGCTGAGGCACCGAGCCCAGCACAATAATTACTTTAATTCAAACATGATTTCCATAGAAATTTCTTTAAAGGTAAAATATTGGCTCTCAGAAAGTTTTTATTAAATGCAAATTGTATGAGTTCAGGAAATAATCAACCATTCAATGTATTACATTTGGTATCTGGATGACAGCCTTATATCAATTTTTCTTGTATTTATGAAAGGAGTGTTCCTTATAAAGTCATCAAATGTATAAGAAAGACTGGGAAATGACACAAACAAAAATAGCAATTGAAATGCTAAAATAGAAGCTACTTTAAGATTACTCACATCTTACACAACTTTCCTACCAGTATCCCATGCAAAATTATGTTAACTAAATGACTTTATATTAGATAAAGTGGCCCATGGAGCAACATTGCTCTAAGAATCTAACTGTTCCGAGTTATTCTAGATAGCCGGAGGAGGAGGTCTGAAATAAACAATTGGTATATTTAAAAAATCTAATCTTCTGGCTTCTTCAGCGATCTTAACTGTGATATTTGGTTGCATACTTGATCCTCAGTTAAGCTAAATTGAATGCATATTCGTTTCTTATTAGCTTATAATCCCACTTGCATTTTCTATCAGACATAATTGATAATTTTCTAGAAAAAGCCTTTAAAATCCAACTTGAGTTGCCTTATTCCTTTATTCTGTTTTTTTTAAAAAAAAATCTTTGGAACCTCTTCTTATTAGTAAATTTCTAGAGAATTGTTTTATTTCTCAGAACCCTAAGAGTATGTATGTCTTCAGAACTAGATATATCCCTACATGGAAAGTGTTTGCATTTTTTATCATTTAAATACTGACTCTTCTCTTTCCAATGATACAGTTAAAAAATAGCTAAAGTAAAGCCTTCTTAATAAGCAAGAGGGGACGTTTCAAAGGAAATCAAAGTCGAGTGCAGAGTCCCAACTGCATTCTCAGATACCTAGAAGAAACACAGGCAGGCATATACAGCACCAGTGGATGTAGTACTACTTTTGCCAGTGATGAATGACCAGAGCTCTTTGTTCTAGAAGTGATGACCCCATTTAAATCTCAGCATTACACATTTCCCTTCAGAGATGGAGCGGAGTGAGCTGCTTGTATCCATGACAAAATGTGAGACTCAGCTAATTGGTGTGGTTTTGATGATGCCACAATTCTGCCCAAAACCCTTGTAACTAGCAAGTTTGCCCTGAAGATTATTAAATTACTTCACTGACCATGCATTATTTAAAGAGAAGTGCTGTTGTTATAGAAGCCAGCTGTTTTAACCATTGGAATTCTGTCTGTTGGCCAACTTTCAAGACACAGCAGTGCACTGTGATTAAACATTATGTCTACTAACGGAGAAGTCAAAGTGTAGGTTGGGGGTGGCCAACTTGTCTGGTAAGTAATGTTTGGTCCACATGCTATGAAACTGAAGAGGCAAAACTACTGACAAAATAAATACAAAATATAAACTTTCAATGTCAAGACTCTGTCAGCAACGTTTCTGTGGAATGTCATGCATGTCTGTTCAGTCTAACAGTTGAATGAGTATATAGACACTTCACCATGCCAATACAACAGAACTCTACAACTGTAGATAGGACTATCTCAGTCACCTGTCTTTTTGTGTCTGTGTGTGCACTGATAAGGAAAATTTAAAAATGTTTTGAACGTCTTGAGGAACTGAAATGATAAATAAAATTTCATCTTCCAAGTTAGAAAAAATTTGAACCTCTTTCTTTTTTTGTTTTTTTTGAGTTGGAATCTCACTCCTGTCGCCCAGCCTGGAGTGCAGTGGCACACTCACGGCCACTGCAGGTTCAACCTGCTGGGCTCAGGCGATCCTTCCGCTTCAGCCTTTCGAGTAGCTGGAACTACAGATGCACGCCACCACACCCGGCTATTTTTTTTTTTTTTTTTAATTGTAGAGATGAGGTCTCGCCAGGTTGCCCAGGCTGGTCTCGGACCCGCAGGCTCAAGCAATCCACTGGCCTCCGCCTCCCAAAGTGCTGGGATTACAGGCTGAGCCACCGAGCCCAGTTTTGAACCTCTTTCTTGAAGACAATAGAAGTACCTCTCAACCAGGCCAAATATTTGGTCCAGATGAGTTTTCTCTTTACTTGTTATAGAATCTTTGGAATAGAAAAGACCATAGCAGTCATCCACTGTGTTCAATACAGGAATCTGCTCCTAGGACCACTGACAAGTGTTCATAAAGCCTTTACTTAACTGCTTCCTGCAATGGGGAGTTCATTACTTTTCAAATAAGTCAGTCCTATTGTCAACACTTGAGAGTTCAAATTGTCAGGAATGCTTCTCTTACATTAAGCTGATGTTTGCTTTCCATTCACCTACCAATTCTGATACTGCCCACTGGAGCAGAATTAGGTAGTGCCTAATAAGGAGTGTCTAAAGACAAGGTCGGAACAGTTAGTTCCATCTTACTTAAAAAACATTCAAAATGACAATAATTGTTATTTAGAAGTCATTAAAAATAACTATTTTTCTCTAGTAAGAAAATCTCAAATACTGAAGCAAATTGTTTTATTGCCTTTCTAATAAATACATTGAACCAGGCATCTGGTTTAAGAGTATTGCAGCAAATACCTTTATTGTGGTTCTGGAAAAAGAAACAATATATGGCATTTGAAGATATGGGACAAAACTTTGGCACTCAACGTTATCTCTCAATGGACGAGAAATGATGACTGTTAAGTATCATAATGTAAAACAAGAAATCAAGCTTATAGGACACTTCAGAGATGAATTACACTTTAAAAGGCAGTAGGTAAACACTTGTTATATTCATATGTTTCCAGTGAGGTACAATGAGTTCACTGTAGACATTATAAATAGACAAAGAAAAACATCTCTCTAGGATTGTGGTATTTGGAGATAATTGGTAGTTACATTTTTGACAAAAGCTAAGTCTATATATCACTATTTCAACAATGCTTTTAAAAAACATACATAGCGTAAGGACTTTTCTGTAATGTTCTCTATGGAACATTACAGAAAAGTCCTAAAATTCTCAGCTCCTAAATCTGTCAGTCCATGGACTGAAGAGCATAGCTGTTTGATAGACTGAGCCATGTTGAAATCTGAGCTCATCTAAGAGAGGTGATAAACAGACGCCTGGTACTACACGCTACTATTTTTTGCTGGGATGATGATTGCTTTCTGTTTTACAAGAGGAAATAGACCTCTGGTGAGTTGCATGACTGTTGATAGTCACCGAAAAGGGAATATGCAGTTTGTAGAAACGTTCTCTGCCATCCCAAGATGAAGGCTGGTGTCTTTCTCCTGTAGGAGGCAAGGAGCTACAGCACCTGTGGGATCTCAAAAGTAAGATTAAGTTAGAGGTGCCTGAAATGGAAATACTAAATAGGCCCTGGAGTTCCAAAGCCTACCCGTCTGTCTTCAACCCATAAGCATGAATTTTGAAATCACTTGTTTCTTAGTTAGCTAAGTCTGAGAGTTTCTGGAACTACTTCTACCAGCCTACCCCCAAACATCAAATTTCTGTTTCGCAATGACTCCCAATTACATCCTGCTGAAATTTATAATTTCAACAAAGAGCAATCATCACCTGTGGTGGACTGCAGGGACAGTGATCACAAAATAGGCCAAGTCACCTTCTCCTTCCTCCCCACCCCAAGAGGAAAATCAAAGCCTATCAGCTACACTTCACTGGCTAGCCACTTAGCAAAAAGTATGTAGAAGTCCTTTGTGGATTACAAAGAACCGTGTAAGCCCATTTGTGTCTTTCCTCTAATTTATAGTTCCAGGAAAAGATTATAAAAACAAAAAAACAAGAGACATTGTTTACATTGCTCAGGGGACCCGCCAAGACTCGGCTTGCCAGGGCCTGGTCCCTCCCAAACCCCACGGTCACGAGAAGCACACAGGGCTTGCTCCGAGACAGAGCAGCAGGCCCTGCCCAGAGAGTCCACGAGTGAACCCTCACTAAGTCACTACCTCCAGCTGCCCTAAGAATGACAATAAACCTGCCTTACGGGAGGAAGCAGCCACCAGGGTCCCGTGCCAAGCATCAGGAAAACATTTGGGTTCTTAGAGGATGCCATGAACGGCTGGCGCTTCCAGCAGCGAGGCAGCCAAACTAGTTTGGTAGCAGGCCATTACCATGGGCCTGATCCCCCCCAGTGAGGGAGTTAAAAATACACGAGGATTCTGACTTTCAAAATCTCATCTTCAAGAATGGTGTCATTATTAACGGAACATACACCTTTTATTTATAATGTAATGCTTTCTTCTGTCAGGAATTAAGACTGAATAGATGTCAGATGGATTAATTGGATTTTGCCGGATCTGGGTTTTACAGATTTTCTTCCATAAAGCCTGGCTATCAGTGGAGAAGATGTAGGCCCCTGCCTTCCAAGAGAGATAAGAAAAGAGAAGAAAAGGCAAGGTCCTGGCCCTCTGCTCTGGCCTGAGCCAGAGAAGATTCCATTTGGTCTGTTACATATAGTGGTGCACATGCAACCACTGTATAGATAACAAAAGGTCTACCCTGACAAAAAGTTTACAAATAACTCAGGTACATTTTAAGTTCCACATAGGCTTGTTTTGCCCTCTTTTTTAATTCTAGAGCCAGGAAAAGTGTGCCCCAGCCAAAATAAAACCCAACCCAAACCTACTTGCCAAGTAAAGAAGTCTAATTGATTTGCAAATATCACAAGAAATTGGATTCATGGTGTTCCCTCTGGGATATCAAAATCACATGAAAGATGGACATTGCTTCAGTCTGAGAGTTATTCTATGAGAAATAGATCATTGTTCTGGCCCGTTGGGGTGATACAAGAGGGAGCTCTGTCATTGGTACTGTCATCAGTTTCAAGTTCCAAGCCTTCTGCACGCAGTCAACAGTGGCATTGCTTTCCCACAGACCATATGCAGCCCGGGAAAGGGCATTTGGAGAAAGCAAGCCAATATTTATGTAGGACCTATTACATGTCAAGTGCTGTGCTAAGCAATATTCATACATGATCTCATTTAACCCTCAGTTTTTACAAGGAAGATACAGCTAACTCCATCATATAAATAGGCAGACTGAGGCCCAGAGACCTTAAATGACTTGTCCAGAGTTATACAACAGTATCCCTGGGCCCAGTGAAGAACTTGGGCTTTGCGGCAAGTAGATCTGAGTTTGAATCCCGGCTTCACAACTTACATTCCCAATTCTGAGACTCATTCCCAACCTGAGTCTCAGTTTTTATGTCAGTAAAATGAAGAGCCCTTCCTAGACTTAAAACCTCTTTGATGTTCAATCTGGTTTTACAGTCGAAGCGGCTAAGCAAACATTGAGCTGTCCTGCATACAAAACTATGCAGATTTGTCAGAAAAGATTAAGAAAATAATGCATGGTCATTTTTTAATTAATATTTCTGGCATCCACCTAGGCCAATAGATAAGGAAAGACTAGTGTTAGGCATAAACAATCCTTGACAACAGGTTGCTGCAAACTTGTGTTAATTCTAACACAAATCGTGTGGCGAATGAGTTAGTGCTGAGTGTGTTCAGACATACTGGAATCCAGGAGACATACTGGAATACAGAAGGATTTGTGGGGTCAGGAATTGTTGTGGGAGATTCAAGAAGAGGTTGATAAACTGGAGAATGTGTAGGCTGCCTAGAATTGGGATGAGTAGAGGCATGAGTAGGAGCTTGGTGGAAGACTGTGGAGAGAGCAGGTTCCACCCTAACGGAGTCCACTTTGATTTGTACAGACAAGCCCACAGGGTATGGCTCCAGCAGTCGGAGGGCACCTCAGACGGGCATCGTGGACGAATGCTGCTTCCGGAGCTGTGACCTGAGGAGGCTGGAGATGTACTGTGCACCCCTCAAGCCTGCCAAGTCGGCCCGCTCTGTCCGTGCCCAACGCCACACCGACGTGCCCAAGACTCAGAAGGTAAGCCCATGGGTGGGATGCCGCCCTCTTCAGGTGGGCTCTACCTTATGCATGTGGGTGGGCCAAAGAGAAATTCCATCCCATTGTCTCCTGGTCCCACCAAAGGGACCGATTACCTGCCCACCCCTTTAGGTCACTCTACATTGCAAATTTCTCTTTCTACTGCTCAGAAACACTCTGCTGATTGGAAGACAGTGGCAAACAGTGACTAAAGAAAGAAACATGAGCTTTGGAATCAGACAAAACTGAAGTCTTAGCTTCCCCACACACCAGCTGAGAGCCCCCGGCCAAATAATGTATTCTATCCAAGCCTCAGTTTCATGAGTAAAATTGGGATAATGATAATATCTACCACAAAGCGTTGTTGTCAAAATTAAGAAAGTCAGTGCATACACTTTGAGATGCCTTCCACGTGCCTGAACAAAGTCACTGCTGGATCAGTGTGTGTGTCTGTCATCGCTGTAATTAATAACAAAGCATGTAACCTTTTAAGTTCTGGGATTCTGCAATCGTGCAAAGAAAAAAAAACACTCTCTAGTGGAAAGTATTCAAAATTCACATTCAGTTGCAAACGTAATTAAACAAGAAACATTAAAAATAGAAATTTCTGTTTGGCTGTAAGAATGTCTAGAAATTTCCAATGATTAAGATCTTTAGGCATCTTTTTTTTTTAAGAGCTAGACTATAAACAAACTACAGAGGTACCACCTATGTTATTAGAAGTACAAAAACTCCTGGTAGATTTTTGTGACTGGATGAATGAATGAACAAATGAATATACCGGATTAACTAAATTTTTAGTCACTAAGTAGAAGGGATGAGAACTAAAGAAAAGGTGAAAGAGGGTAAAAGAGCAAGGAAGATGAGTAAGGGAAGAAAAAGTTCTCATTTAAGTCTTCTTGGGAAATCTGTTTTAAAAAAATGCCAACGTGTGGTTTTAGTCTTCGGAGCCAAAACTAACATTGTACAAAAAGCACAAGATGAGAGACCCAAAAGTTCACAATGACACCTCTGCTGCTTCCTGGTCCTAAACCACAGCTGAGGCTAGAGGAAGACCGCGGTGGTTTTTTTGGAGATGCGACCAAGGGATGGAAGGGAACTGGGCAGGGCCCGATGCGTGCAGAACACAGTAGCCAACGGTGAGACCGGGAGCGAGGACCCCAGAAGACACTTTCAGATGAAAGTGGCAGGAAGGTGTGCTCCAGCTGGCAAAGGCAGTTTGTTCTCTCTCTCCCCAGGTGACACAGTTCCTTTCAACTTCTAACTGGGGAGGGAGTTGGTATCAGAGATGAGTCCCAAAGTCCTGGAGTGTTGGGTCTTGTGACTGGGGTGTAGACCCCACTCTAGTGCCAATGCTGTCTCCTGCATCGGATGGAGCCCGGGCAACAGGGCTGACTCAAAGTCTCTGCCTTCGGGGACTCCGTGGGAACTGCCTGTTCTCAATGCAATTATTTTTGTGATATTTACAGTATCAGCCCCCACCTACCAACAAGAACTCGAAGTCTCAGAGGAGAAGGAAAGGTGGGCCAAAGGAACACCCAGGAGGGGAACAGCAGGAGGGGACAGAAGCCAGTCAGCAGATCAGAGGAAAGAAGAAAGAGCAGAGGAGGGAGATTGGAAGTAGAAAAGCTGAACGCGGAGGCAAGAAAGGAAAATGGAGGACAGGAGGCCTGAGCAGACAGAGGCAAGGACGATGAGAGAAAAGCAGGAGGTGAAGAAAAGTGGGCCCGCCGGAGCTGGCGATGGCATGGTGGAAGTCGAAGCACCCTGCTTTAGAATGTGGATAAGAGGCATGGAGAAAACGAAAAAGAAAGGCGTAATGCCCAAGAAAGCCCAAAAAAGACAGTGGCAAGAATGAAACAAATATTATAACAGAGGCAAATAAGTTACGTACTTCCCTTCCCCCCAAACACAAATTAAATAAAAGAATTTAGATAAAAATCAAGGCGTTTATATGCATTTTTAAATTTTGTGTGGCTCTGTTAGAGAAGAATTGCCCATGTCAATAATATGTTCAAAGTTAAATATTAGCCCCAAATTCTCAGCAAGACTGAATTGTGTCATAGAAGTTCCCAGATTCCCTTTCCTGCGGTACCACTGGAGACTGCATTTCTTATTCAAGTCCAAGGTTCAGGCCAAAGGGCATGTGGTATTTGCCTAAAAACCTGTGAGGTAACCTTTGAAAGGAGGTCGCTGAACCTTTTTTTTTTTTTTTATTTTTGCACTTTGAAATTAGATATAAAGATGTATTCGTTTGCTAGGGCTGCCATCACAAAGTGCCACAGAATGTGTCACTTAAACCGCAGAAATTTATCTTCTCACAGTTCTGGAAATGAAAAGTTCACAAAGTATCAGCCCTTTCAAGGTCCATGGAGAAGGCTGTCGCAGGCCTCGCTTCTTGGCTTCCAGGTGACTCCTCCTCCCCTGGGGTCTTTACCTTGTCTTCCCTCCATATGCATCTCTGGGTCCAAATTTCCTCGTTGTACAAGTGAAAGAGTCAGATCACCTTATTGACCTCATTTTAAGTTAGTTAACTCTTTAAAGGCCCCTTCTCCAAATACAGTCATATTTTAAGGTACTGGAGGTTAGGACTTTAACAGCTTGAGAGGAGCAGGACACAATTCAGCCCATCACAGACTTCCTGCGTCTGACTACTGCTTTTTTATTACATCCCCTAGAAAATGCTTTCTCTCCCTCATCTCCCATCTCCCACACACAGCTGTATATTTTTCTATTTGAAATCCTAAGAGTTTCTGCTCCATGAAACCCCTAGGACCGCGTTAGTTGTGTTTGAGTTGGAAGAGGCCTCAGAAATCATTTGTTTCGATCCCTTCATTTTAAACATAAGGACACTGACATCCAGAAATGGCTAAAGACATGCTTGGGTTCTAAGCTGCTCTCTTTCTGGCCACCAGACAGCTGCACGCAATCAAAAGGAGCCAAATAAGAAAGACTCCAAAAGAAAACAAGGTGGCAGAAATGCTCACATGAAGTCTCCCACGAATTTCATATGTTTCTACCAGAAGGAAGGGAGTGAGTGAGAACAAGAGAGCTGGACTCTCCTGGGGGTGAAGGAAAGCTATGTAGAATCTCAGAATTCTGATGTTATCCTTTGGTTCCCCTGGATTAATCAGTAGGATTAGCCTTCATAAATAATATAGCAAAATGCCTCGGGATCCTCCAAATTATGAATTATAAGAGCGGAGGGAGGGTGCAAGAAAGAAGTGCTCAGCCAAGCAGATGGTAACTTCTGGAGATAAGAAGACAACTAAACCAGGAAGAAGAGATCCAAGGGAAGCAATTAAAGTCCCCGCTGGGAGCCAGGCCATGGCTGCTGTGGTTGCAAAGTGGATCTTGGCTTATGAGAGCAGACAAAAGCCAGGCTGGGGCCTAAGTCCATGTGGTCCACCACCTTATTCAGAAGATGCTATGTTTTCCCACTAAGACATCCATACCTTGGAACAGGCACAGGCCAACGCCCACTGCAACCATCACCTTAAAGTATCCTGCAAACACAGATGGCTCATCAAGGGACTATATAGTTCAGCAGAAAAATTAAGAATTGATGTCCTGTGGGAAGGTTTGGGTACACTGTAATTATACCCAACCATAAATTTTGTTCAGGAAGAACTAAAGGAAAGACTTGGGTGGAAGGAAGGAAGGAAGGAAGGAAGGAAGGAAGGAAGGAAGGAAGGAAGGAAGGAAACTTTCCAGTTAAAGAATGCTTAACTCTCAGACTATGCATTAAAATACACTTCGTTTTGGAATGAATCTTATCAACTCTAAAGCAATTATCTTGAATGCCTACATATGATTACTGAATAATATGAACCAAGAAAACAGGAAAAATCTATTATTATCTTTCCACCTCCTCCTTTCTAGTATGAAAACCTAAGCACCTACTGATAACATGACATAAAATGCTGGCTGGCTGGCTGGCTGGCTGGCTGGCTGGCTGGCTGGATGGATGGATGGATGGATGGAAGGGTGGATAGATAAATGAGTGATATAGGATGATGAATATTGGTAGAAAGGCAGATCATAAAAATAAGTGGTACTGCCGAGATGAAATGATTCCTCTTTTTCTACACAGGACAGTGAGGCAAGCATAGAGCAAAACAGGCAGAGGAGCTCTGCTTTCACAAGTCTTGGATGACAAAATTTCCTTCTCTAGACTAAACTGAATTGTTCGGGGACCTTATTCTTTCAGGTGGGAACTGGCTAGGCGCCTTCGAGTAAATGTTATCTACCTGTTACTTTCCTATGTTTTCTTAGAGTAGGCAGAGTAGTAATGATTATTTAAATTCCATGTGTTTCACCTCTTCTCTGCAATAAATAAAAAATTAGCTGAGCGTGGTAGCACACACCTGTAGTTCCAGCTACATGGAAGGCTGAGGCGGAAGGATCGCCAGAGCCCAGCAGGTCCATGCTGGGGTGGCCGTGAGCGTGCCACTGCACTCCAGCCCGGGCGACAGAGTGAGATTCCAACTCAAAAAAAAAAAAATTCCAGTGTTTTACTTTCAGCTGTTTCTTAGGATGTATTGATGCTTGTGTATAAAACGAATTGAAATATGGATAGAATCATGATCCTGAAATAAAATTGGCAGAAAATATTTTTATTGACCATCTACAATGTGCAAACCTCTGTACTAGACACAAAGGAGAGTTATAAGCATTGGACAGGCTAAAATATATTCATTAAGAGTATAGAATGTAGAGTCAGACTACCTGGGTTCGATCCTGACTCTCTTACCTACTAGCTGTGTGGCCTTGGGAAATTGTGTAACTTACCTATGCCTCAGTTTCCTCATCTGTGAAAAGGGGGTCACAACTGGATCTACCTCATGCATTTGTTGTGAGGGTTTATTGAGGATTTTACATATATATATACATATTTTATATATATATATACATATACATGTAGAGAAAGAGAGAAGAGAGAGAAAGAGGAGAGAGAGAGAGATTCTCCATGGAGATGCTATATATGCAAATTTGTATACTACAGTGCTTAAAATGGGATATGGCACATAGTAAGCACTATTAATGCTTCCGTTCATACTATTTTACCAATTTCTGAAAATTTGAGCCATATGAAAAAGAAGTTGGTCTCCTGAAATGGAAGCCAGTCTCATGTCACCAAAAACTTCAGACCCAAGCTCACCAACACTTTTCTATGATGTGTAGTAGAGTTTCAAGCCTGTAGCAGGAGAGGGAGATAATTCAATGACCTAAGATCACCTACAACCCAAAGGACCCTGGTCCTATGAGTAATTCTAACTTAAATGGTAGCTCGGCTCTCCCACGTGAAGAGCGATTAGCTTTTATTTCGGGGTCATACAATGAACTTTCAGAAAACCACCATTTTTCTCAACTAGTTAAAATCAAATGTAATATGTGTTTTCCTTTCGTGGTGCCTGAGGAAAATTTAATTGTAGCATGAACTCCAGCTCTTGCTAGTTTTAAGTAAAATTGCCAAAATAAATAGAAATGTGGGATATTTCCGGGCTCACACAGCTTCCGGGACACTTCAGTTTCTAGGGCTGCCGATCCAGTGCTTTTCACAAGCATTTGATCTTCTTTCAAACATCTCTTGAAAACAAACAAAACCTCATACAGCTTCTAATGTGTGCACTGCTAAAATGTAAGTGT
This sequence comes from Tarsius wallacei, assembly GCA_963574415.1. Classification (NCBI taxonomy): domain Eukaryota; kingdom Metazoa; phylum Chordata; class Mammalia; order Primates; family Tarsiidae; genus Tarsius; species Tarsius wallacei. The sequence continues at coordinate 23,909 of CAUYQG010120583.1, read as the reverse complement.
GGAAAGGGAGGAAAAGAAGTGAGCTTCCCAAGAACAATTGTCTCTCCTCCATCCCCTAGCTCCCTCTCTCCCGCCAAGGGGAACCAATGTTTTCTTAGGTCATACATTTTGCGGTTTTTCAAGTCCATGAGCACCCATGGGGGTAGAGGCGGTCTATTCCCTCTACTTGCTCATAGGAAGGGATGGGGCTTTTGCAATATTTACTAGATAACACGGAGGTGACTTTTAATCCAAGGGCAACATTGATAGTCTCAAGTTAAAGCAGAAGCCTTCAGTAACAATGAAAAGACGAATCGATTGAGATGAAGCGCAATCCCCTTTTATGGTGTTTGGAATATTCGCGATGGAACCCCTCAACGCATATGCTCATTTGACCCAGGCAAGACAGGTCTACTTTTAAAGGAAGAGTAGCAGAGGTCAGCAAAGGTTCTTCAGGGGCCACTGAACTTCCAGACCTGCAAGGTCAAAATCAGCTTTTGCATCCTTAGAACTTATACCCGATGCCCACATATTTGAGGGTCCTTTTTTTTTAATGAAACTCCTTCATGCCTACAGTGCTAGTTTATTTTTATTTGGCAACCAAAAGAGATTACTTAGAAATATAAACTTATGTTCCAACTCCAAAGTAGAGAAATGGAAATTGAGAACAGCAGAGGAATATGAGACATAGGACACAGGTCTATGAGGCTCTGATACTTCTAGCGAGCCCTAAGAAAGTCCTTGCCATACCGGGAACTCAATTACAGCTCCAATGGGCTCCTGGAAGATGAGTAACAGGAACTAGAAAACACTGTGGAAATTTGCCATCTTTGTTTTATTAATCAATATGGTTGTGGTTTTAAAAAACATTCAGGAAGCTAACTTCTAAAAAAGTGGAAGTTCGATGGTTAGATACAAGAACGCTAAAGGTGCATCCAACTGATTTAAATTCTAAATGTTCTTGGTAGTCATTTAGAATCTGCAATTAACTACAGCAAAGTTTTGAGGGGAAGGGAACTATTTTCTCCCCTTCACTTTGTGTGTGTGTGCATGTGTTTGCATAACTCTGTGTTTTAGCGCTGACATACCCGGAGGGATTTGGGGCGGATGGTTTTCCAAAAATGATAGGTAAATGCAATTTCCTGACTTTTCTTTCAGTGGAGGTAAATTCCTATGTAAAAACGAATCTTCGTTCAGAAAAAAACTTCAGGATTCCTTTGTCTTCTCAAAGGCCCCAGGTTCTAGTCCTAAATTAAATATTATTCAGGAATTAAAGGGAACATTATTATTAGAGGGGGCAGAAAGAAGTTGGTTTTCTTTCCATTGTATCTTCAGTTTCAACTTCTTCCCAGCTGATCTACAGAGAAGCATTCTGTAGATCCCTCTCATCTGTAATCCCGGAATGTTCCCATAGACCAATTCGCAACTTTAGAAAACTTCCAGGTCTAATTCTTGACCCTTTATAACCAAGGGTCAGTGCATCCAGCCACTCTTCCTTCCATCATCTTCTGCTGCTTCGTATATTAGAGATTGGGATTATTGGCAAAAACTTGGAGCCCTTTCTTAACCATATATTCATTCTGTCATATGCTCTCATTCTCAGTGAGTCAGAGAAAGAAAACATACATTTATTTGAGCAGACACATGTTATTGACCCTTGGGAAAAGTGTGGAAATGAGTTATCCCGTCCTCCCAGGCTCTTCTAACTGGCATTGTCAGATTGTTCGTAAGGAAATGGGATGTTAAGAGCAAGATCTATGAAAAGCTGAGCATGGTGGCAATTCTTATCTCTGGTAAAATAGCTCCAAAGTTCCCACTGAGAGACCAAGAAATTTTACAGCAAACCCAAACTGGCCAAACGACCCGGGCGTCCAAGCTGGGGGATTCGTGGCAAAAGTTTCTACAAAATTCTGTGTAAAATGCATAAACATTCTCATGGGACTTTCTGTCTAGCCAGCACCAAGAGGTTAAGTAATCAAAGACCAACCAGCCCTGCCATCTGTGAAAATATGATGTGCTATTTTCACAGCTTTAGATAACAATGTGGCAAGACAAAAATTCCAAATGATTAGGAACAAGACCATGGGTGAGGATTGGGTACGGAGTCTAATCAGCTGACAGTTGTAGACTCGGGTATGCCATGTTTATGTCACGATGCGAGTGTGTGGCCTACTTACATAGTTCGTGGGGCACTGGAAGACCAGAAGTAGTGAAAAGGATAAAAAGGTCAACAAATACGTAGTGCCATTATTGTTGTTTTGTCTGTATTGGTTGACCTGGGTCACTACTGAATGCTCTGGTTGTCTCTCTGTAAACAATATTTGTTCCCTTCTTCAAAAGAACACTAGGATGAAGGTGGAGGTTCTTTGGGTACAATGCAACAGTTTTTAACACCGTATGCATGCATAAGTTGTTTTTGCGCCATTTTCTTCTGCCTTGGAATAGCACTGGCTGGCACTCTGAGTGTTTACTTTTATATGCTGAAGGCTCCCATCAACCTCAAACAGATGCAAATCACTTTAACTTGTCATAGTGTTATTTTGTTCATCCTAAAAGTTCAGGAGTGCTTTCCAAAAATTTTTGCTCAATTCAGTGAGGAGGAAAATTTAGAACACAGCGTTTGAGTGTTCTGCCCAGATTTGTCACACACACCAAGAATGAGTTGAAGAGGGCAACACCCTTTCCTACTAACCCTGTGAACTCACCACTACTGCATTAAAATGACACCAAAAGGTACAAAGGCGGCTCCCCACCTCACCAAGAATGCTGTAATGTAAACTAACTGCGTACACTAGTTCGAGCAGCTCTCGCGTAAGTTTTGCATCAGATGCAATAATGGTATTTTTGAGGCTGAAGAGAAAAAATAATAACCAAATCCAGTTTTTAGGTGAGAATGTGCTGAATCTTTAGCGTGTATCAGTAAAATTGCCAGAATCTGGTGTTTTACTTTTTAAAATAACCACAGCATTTGACCCTCTTGGCAACTCCAAAACAACTCCCTCTGGGAAAAAATATTGTACTTAAACTTTTTCAACTCAAAAACATAACATAAACAGCTAACTAAACAAGCTGCCCATAAAATTGACAGTCCAAGGAGCCCTGAACCTTGACGTGTTTTACAGTATCTTTCAAGACTATTAAAGGCAATACCTCTTGCCAGAGAAAGAGAGTGTGCCCTTTGGCTTTTTTTCCCCCCAGGCCTTTAAACTGCTTTGGCAGAGATTCCTTACATCACAGGCAGAAATATTTGAAATAGTCAGGTGATGTCCTTTGAAGAGTAAGAAAGTTACTAAATCAGGATAATCTCGGAATAGTGATGGATCGAATACAAGTCCCCTGATTCCTGAGGATTCCTAGGACTGCACCAGTCATCTGAAAACAGAGCTCTAGGTTGGCTGTCCCAGCAATCTGGAAGCCCTGGAGCTCTGGAGGCCCAGGAGGTAGTGCTTCATTCATTATCAGTCAGAGAAAGAGCAGCACCCTAGCATGGAAAGTACTGTGACAAGAGTAACTGTTCAAAAATTAATTTCAAGAAATAATAATAGCTGATAACAATTAGGCACATGCCCTGTGGTAAAGGCTACAATGAATTGCCTCATCTACTATTCCCCATAAGCCTGTAGGGTGAGTACTATCATTATCCCTGTTCAGATGGGAAAACTCAGGTTGAGTCAGGCCCAATGTCTTGCCAAAGTCTTGCTCTAAGTGGCCAAGTCAGAATTCAAATCCCAGAGAGTCCCTGAATATTAACCATGCACTACGCTCTTTCCTGCATTGCCCAATGGTTATTTACTATACCACAACCTGTCACTTGTATGAGACAGGAGAAGGCTCTGGCTGTTTGTCCTTGCGCGGAACACAGGAGGAAGGAAGTAGCCATGCCGTGCCTGCTACTGACCGGAGCTCTACTCCATCATTCCTGGTTAACAAGCATTTCCTGGTTTACCACTCTGCTCAAAGCACCATGCTTGGATCTGGGGAAAATGTAGAAGAGAAGAAAATATGCCACCTGTTCTCAAGGAGATTATCCTGTAGTGGAGAGACAAGAATATGCAGATTTGCTCCACGGCACGTGAATGCTCTAACAAAGGTCAACCCAGAGTGGACTCTGAAGCACCCAAGCCAGAACAAATGACATCGCTACAATCAAGTTCACAGAATGGGTCTAGACCAAGCGCCCTGAAACAGTAGGCACTCTTGCTCTCAACTATACCCTGTGCTGGGTAACTGCATGAGGGTTATTCCATTGAATCATAACAACACTGATAGGTGGGTGCTCTTACCTCATCCTTTCATTTTATAGAAGAGGAAATGGAGGAGAGAACGATGTCACCATGTTAAAGGACATACGATTCCTGTGTGGGGTTGCTGGGATCCAAACCAGGTGTGTTTGTGTGTGCGCCCAGGTCCTCCGACAAACAGAAGATGAGAAGAGGTCAAATGAGCTAGGTTGTGACTAGGGGGAGCGCCGATGTGAAACAAAATGGAAGATGAGGAAGGCTCGGGGAAATCTTCAGTGGGCAAAGCTGGTCTGACGCCAGGTGACACAGAAAGGGAAAGGTCTGGTGGAGATGTCCCGTACTGCTATAGGGTCTGAGGAAAGTTCAGCAAAGCCAACAGGGAGACTTTGAGTCGAAGCTGGCCAATACAGGGGTCCTGTGTTTCTCAGGAATGGGTCTGCCTGGGTATCCCCACCACACTCAGTCATCGGCTTGTGGGAGAGGCCTGCCCTGGGCTAATCCACTACAGCCAAAGAACAGGCTCATATTAGGGGGAAAAGTCCATTCTTACCATAACCACATAAAAGATTAGATGAGGTTTTCAGAGAAGAACTCAAGGCTGGGCAGACCAACATTGTGTCCAGTAAGCACATACTTCTCACTCCTTGTTAAAGGCGAAGCCATATAAATTGAGCAGTACTGGTCTCGAAATGTGCACCTTGTCCTTTGGTTTTAAAGTCACATCCCAATGTGCTCAGTAGATTACACGGCACTCACTTTCCTTGGCTCTCAGAGAGGAAAGACTGATGCAACTCTCCTGGAATTTGAACTTGTGATTCCCTGAAGTAAAGAGATATCAAAGTTGATACTGAGACATCTAAATTGTCCCCCACAGTTTCACATGTCTCCAGGCCACTCCAGCAATGCTACAGCATATTCTTTTGACAAGTAAAGAGCTGATACCTGGGCTACCTCTCCAATCATCCACTGCTCTTTTTTGTCCCCCCATTTTGCCCTTTTTGGGAGAAGGTCAATGCTGAGTTAGTAGTTACGAGACATAGGTTGCTCATGTTTCACGCTGAGCAGTATTTTCCCAGTGTTTTTTGTAGAATGCCAGGCTTTTCCTAGACTTTATGATATACAGTAAGTAACTTGTTTGGAGTGGGTAGAGATGGAAATATGGTCTATTGAAAATATCACTGCTTCCTCTCTGAGATGTAAAGAGTCTATTGTCAATTTTCTTTTAGATTCTATCTCTCAGGCAAAATCTCATAAAGATAGGGGAAAAGGAGTTATAATATCCAGGGGTTCGCTTTTGCTAACTGAATACTGTGCTACTAGACCTTTAAAAATAACCATTACAAATGGGGTCCTGTTAATATTTGTGATAAGTAGGGACACCCACTCTCCTGGTTTAGAGTCTTCTGCCCCAGGACACCGCCTTACCCCCTAAACCGGCATCTTCCACCAACTGGGAGCATGGACAGTTCACTCGTGATATTATCAACTATTGCTATTGGAAAGAGATTTGGACATTGAGGCAGGCGCTAGATATTGTTTTACCCCTCGCAGACAGTCAGCAGGATGGCTAACTGATGAGATCCAGAATCCAAAAGAACGGGTGCAAATCCCAACCACAGTCACACCTTCACTGCAAGAAATTAAGCAAGCTATTCATCCTTTTTTGGCTTAGATTCATTCCTTCAAGGTAAAATGGTCAAGACACTGGTATCCATCGCTGAGAGAACCATGAGAAATAAGTAAGAAAATAAATGCAATTAGCATGCAGAAGACAGTCCCCAGCACATAATAAATGTTCAAGAAATGAAAACTATAATTATTCCAGTTCTAGATCCATCACTTTGTTCCTGAGTGACCTCAAGCTGGTTACTAAGCCTTAGCAAGCCTTAGCTTGTACATGGGACCGATGGGAATAATGTCACATCATCTCACGAGGTGGTTGTGAGGATTCAGTGAGATTATTCTGTAAACTGTAAAGGCTCTGCAAACTTTAAACAAGATTATTATTAATGTCATTGTTATTAACCCTCAGTGATCTTCTTCGTTGAAAAGTTTGTGAATGAATAGCTTTCCATGGAAAATCTTCAAGCTAGGGGAAGAGCCAAGAGATAGTGGGAGAATGTAAATGTCCTCTTCAGGTCTATATCCAGCTTCCTATATGTGCATGTATATACACAAAGTACAACACAAATTAAGCCCTTCTCAAACTTACTTCCTAAAGAGTTGGTTAACCCTTTCTTCAGAAAGATGCATTTCTTCAACCAATGCCAACCAGCTGGAGGACCAACCTTTTTTTTTTCAATAGCCCTACCTTCCCGAGAGTCAATGGGAAACCGTATTTACTCACTACTGTTTTCCTTTCAAACATCTGTCTAGTTGCATACCAAAAACAGTTTCAGCTGGTTTGTTTGTCTTGAACGAGCTATTGAAGTGAAAAGTTTTTGCTTGGCGGAATGTGGGACAGTTTCATAACCCTTCAAGAAGTGCGCTGAAGGTGGGTGCCAGCTCCCAGGTCGCTGGCAGCTTCTAATGTGCCTCCATTTGCCACCCATTGTCAAGGGTGGCCAGAATAATTAAGTCAAGACAATGAGAAAAGCAACAGATGCAACTGAAACCAAGCCCCTGAGTGCTTTGGTTTTGTCACTGTCACTGTCATTGTCTGCAACAAAGAAGTCACATGTTAGAGCCTGGGAAGGAAGCCAAAGGCAAGCCAGAGGACATCCCAGCTGGTTGGAAGGGCCTCCACCATGTGCATGTGCCAGGGAACCGTGCGAGACAGACGCAGAAGACATAGACCAGAGCATTCCCCTACTCAGGCTTCGTATTTTATGCCTTCTGTCTGAGAGAAAAAGAAAAGGATCTCTCTGTTGGAAACAAAAGATGAACTCTGTATGGTTGGTCAGTCTACCTCCAGTTCTTTCTGCGGAGTGGAAGCATAGAAGATAACGTTTTCTTCTAGAAATCTGAAATTAATTCCGCTTGAGAGGAAGAATGGAGATTGAACACCTCATAAAACTTTCTTTTAACTTATGATCGTTTCATTCTTGAGCATTTTCTTAATTTGGGCATTGCAGATTTTTTTTTAAAAAACTTCTTTTTAAAAGGTGACATGCCTCTTAAACAAACAAAAGGTAAAATTCAAATCTGTGTGTTTCCCTACCTTTAGTTAATTTGGTTAGTAGTCTGGCAGAGATGTGGCATCCTTAATAATAGCTATTTTGGGGCTTTGGTGGGCCACACACCATCAACATGGTCATTGAGAATTGAACAGAAATGCTTCAAGGAGTTTGGGGACATTATCGAAAGCTACTCTTGGCCTCACATATCTTTCTATCATTTTTCTAGAGAACTCTTATGAGAAAGCAAGATAAGATGTGAGATTAGGAGCACAAGTTTACTGGTAGCTTAACATTACATGCTTTGTACCACAACCAATGCATGTTTAGTGGACTTGTACAATATTTTAGGAAAAAGTGCCAGGATTTTAAACAGATGGCATTTCAAGTTCTTCTATACTAATGCCCAGTTTCCCTCTACCGGTTTTTGTGGGTTTTGCAGTGGCCACTGAACTAGGTATTTTAATGAATGTTTTTACACAATGATGCCATCTCCCTTCTATTCAGTCAGTACAGGACATTAACCATCAATTCACAAAGCACTAGCTACCTCTCATGAAGAACTTGGTGATAACTTTAATGTTCCAAGTTGAGCTGAAAAACATGTATAAGAAAAAATGTCAAATCCCCATGGGCCTTGGCAAATCGGTTTATTAATAGGGAGTGGCAGTTGATTTTTCCCCGGCCTCAGTATTAAAACCTCTCATTCTCTCCAGATTGCAGGTCTGAGCAATCTCGAAGGTGCCTCAGCTCCTAGCAATGCGGGGCTTGGGTGGGTGTTCATTACCTTAGCCAGGAAGAACAACTTGATGATTCCAGGAACCATAGTGGGAACTCTTGTTTTTGGTCTAGATGGAAAACTGTTCTAGAGATAAGGAATACTTGAGCTCTTTGAAACTCATTCTATACCAATAATTATCCATTACATCCTCCTACAAAGGGCCTTCCAGCTGGAGGAAAACCAAGAAAATTTCTTTAGGTTTATGCGTGTAAATGCCAGTTTCTCCTCGATTTCAGTTCATATCTCCTTGTCTAAACACCTTTCTATTTAAACGTGCTCAAGGATAAAATAATAACTATAAGAAAAGTATAATGACCTAGTTCTGCATATTCATTCAATTCATTCTGCAGATATTTATTGATTACCTGCAATATCCTAGACACTTTCTAGACACTGGGGTAAGACAAGTCTCTGCTCTCACAGGGCTTCTACTCTAAACAAAAAATGCAGTATTCTTCACATGATAGCATTGCACGTTGATAAGTGAATGGTAGCACCAAGGCAAGGGAACGAGGATTTTTAGCCTTGGAATTGTTCCATTCCAATAACGATGACAACAATAAGAGGAAAAATGAGTAAGTAATAATAATAGTAGCTGCTACTACTTATATAGCGCTTACCATGTGTCAGGTCTATTGTGAGAACTTTTATATACGTTAATTATCTAATCTTTAATCCTATAGGGTAGATACTATGATTATTCTATTTTACAGATGAAGAAATTGAGACACAAGAGATTGTCACTTGAACAAGTTCACACAGCCAGAAAATGGAAGAGCTGGGGTTTGAGCTCAGTTCAGGATGACTGTGATTTTAAAGACTCAAAAATAATTATAAAACTTCCCAGTCTTCTACTTCTAAAACTCTTTTCTCTCTTGGGAGGCAAAAAAAGGGGAGGTGAAACAATGAAAAGAAATATGTCCCTCTTTTTTTTTGTAAACAAAAATTAAAACAGAACAAACTGCAATAAAACAACAGTGGGTGCTCTCAGAATGTGATGGATTTTTCTCTTCTGGCTAGGAAAGCATCTAGAAGGAGGCTGGATTTTTTTCTATCAATGTATCTGTGACAGAGACAAATGGACAGAAATGCATCTTTCTGTGATTATCACGTGTGCTGTGGTATCCATGCCACCAGGTACCTAGAAGAAACCCAAGTGAGGTTTGGCTAAAGTGCTAACTAAAGGTCTGTCCCCCTCTACGTGCCCTTCTCAGGAAATCCAAGGCCCAAACCTTCTATAAGCTCAACTGTGGAGGTATAAGATATGAAAGGTTGAGACCCAACATTAGAAGCAGTTGAGTGCATCATCAAGTTAATGTTGCCTTTTCTCCCTTATTTGTAGGAAGTACATTTGAAGAACGCAAGTAGAGGGAGTGCAGGAAACAAGAACTACAGAATGTAGGAAGACCATCCTGAGAAGCGAAGAATTACATGTCACCGCAGGATCCTTTGCTCTGCGCGAGTCATCTGTTAAACATTGGAACACCTACCAAAAATTAAGTTTGATAACATTTGAAAGATGGGCATTTCCCTGTCAATGAAATACACAAGTAAACATTCCAACACTGTTTTTAGGAGTGATTGTTAAAAGCTTTGCACCTTGCAAAAATGGTCTTGGAGTTGGTAGATTGCTGTTGATCCTTTATCAATAATGTTCTATAGAGAAAAAAATATATATATATATATATCTTAGTCCCTGCCTCTCAAGAGCCACAAATGCATGGGTGTTGTATAAATCCAGTTGCACTAAATTCCTCTCTGAATCGTGGCTGCTGGAGCCACTCATTCAGCAACTTTGTCTACGTGGTTTATGAATCGTTTCCTTATTTGCACTTCTGCACAACATGGGCTGTTTGTTTTACAGTGTCTGATGATCGTGTTGGCCTGTCCCCACCACCCCTCTTCATACTCTTGATACTGGCTGAATTTGGCCTTCTCAAAAGCGGCAGCAAGTCATCGAGAAGCACACCAATTCTTAACCCGCAAGATTCCATCTGTGGCATTTGTACCAAACATAAGTTGAATGCATTTATTTTAAACACGAAGCTTTATTTTTCCACATCACGCTTACAAAAAAAAAAAAAATCATGCAAATAGTTGCAACTTTAAGGCCAATCATTTCTAGGCATATGTTTTAAACATAGGAAGTCTCTTAAACACGAAACGGTTCCTTCAAATGATGAGTTCACGTGCAACCTGATCAGTAACTTTTCTGTTTTTATTTTTTCCACATAGAGCACTATGTAAACTTAGCATATCAGTAATACAGGATATATCAAACAGTATGTAAAACTCTGTTTTTTAGTACAATGGTGCTATTTTGTAGTTTGTGATATGAAAGAGTCTGGCCAAAACGGTAAAAGGCGAAAGCAAAACAGAAGGGGAAGGCTGGAGCCAAAGATAGCACAAGGGGAAGGGCACTGAAAACCCCATCCATCTGGGAGAGAAGGCAGAGTCCCCAGTTATGCCTTCCCAGAGGAACTTAAGACACAAAAGCCCACCGATGCAAATCTGACCGGTCCAGAGAGGAAATCGTGGAATGGAAAAAAGCAGGAGGCTGGGCATTTCAACAGTCCTGTTTCTTTTTCTCACTGAAGAGACAAACATCTGTCAGCTCTGCCACAGACTCACCACTGTGTGACCTTGGGCAAGTCGCTTCACCTCTCTGTGCCTCAGTTTCCTCATCTGCAAAATGGGGGCAATATGTCATCTACCTACCTCAAAGGGGTGGTATAAGGATTAAAAAGATAAAGCTTCAGATTTTTATTCTGGGTTGCTACAAGGGTGCAACCTCAGAGTCCTTGAGTTGCTGGGATGCAAGGAATTCTATGAACAACCCATTTGTAGCATCACTAGAGATTAGTTCACCAAATTCTCCTGACATCCCAATTCTTGTCAGCGAAGCTATTGATCCAACTAGAAGCTAACAGCTCAATCTCTTTCAAAACTCTTTTCAAAATAAGTTAGGAACATTTGACTTGCAATTTGAGTTTGAATCCTGCATTTGGATTTATGAATATAAAGATAAGTGACGAGAGAGAAAGGAAAAGAAGAAAAACAAAGGGAAACTAATCACTCTATTTGTTAGCACTCACTGACTCTTCCAGGCAGTTACTGTCTATCTATTAATACCTCTTTTAGTACTATAATTCTTATTCTATTCATTTCGAAAACCACATTTATTCCTTCTTTTGAGGCAATATAAGGAAAATGATGCAAGATTTTAAATACTTAAAGAATATCTAATAAAAAGTCATAGTTACTTCTTTTAATGACCTTTACTCTTATTCTTAGTTATATGTGTGTGTATATAGATGTGTGTATATATATATAGATATCTATATAGATATCTATATATATACACACACCTTTTAAAAACTTTTGTTCAACTATGTTTAGCTAGAATTGCTAGCTGAGAGGCAAAAGTTTCTTTCGAAACTAGAAATTTCCCCTCATGTCTGTTTAGAAGAACAGACTCCGGCTGTCTGGATGTGTCTTATCCATTCAACTGCCAGTTGGCCCATCATAGCCTGGAAAATACTCCCCAATCAGTATTTCCTTATTAGAACAATAAATCGTCCGGCATTTAGATCTTTTTATCCACCTCAGAATCTTTTGGTAAAAAGCACCCAGGTTTGATTATTTCATGCAAATTTTATCTTTTGTGTTCTTGGAAAGTGTATATGAAAAACAAAAACATCTTCGGGTTTCCTCCCGCTGGGTCATGCCAAGGTTCAGAGGCCAGAAAACAAACAAGCAAAGAAACAAAAAAAGAACCCCTGCATCTCTGAGTAGATGCAGAAAGAAGGCCCTATTTTGTGGAGCACTCTTTTTTTGTCAATAGGTATTTTAATGCTCAGTCCAGAATTCTTTGATAGTTGGAATTGAGCGGCTCGGGGCATGCTGAGCGGTGCTTTAGTCACCATGGACAGATGTAAGAGAAACTGTACACCATCTTTTCCCTCTGCCTGTTTTCTAGACTTGTGGGTTCTATGGAATGAGATGCTGGACTCCTCTTCCCAAGATGGCACTTCCGATTTTTATTTCTTATTCCCAGTGTGTACCCTTCAAAATTCCTGACTCTCAGCAACACTTTACAGGGGTGTTCTGCAGGCTTGGGTGTTTTCTGACATAGTTGGATACAATGCTGAGTGCCTGAGACTTACTTTATTTACTTCATTCTATCCACAGTCAAAAATTCTCCAATGAGGAAAGCTTACATATGCGATGCCATATTATCTTTCTGAACTTTCTCCAACACATAATCCTGTCTAACTGGATCATAAATCAACTAATTAAAAATAACTAATTCTACTAACCCACTATTTTATTTTTGTTAATGAATTAAAACTAGAAGAAAAATTGATGTAAACTCTGAAAGTTACTACATACTACAGTCGAATGACCCAGGATTGAGAGAAAAGAGCACCTAAAATTTCATAACTCAAAAATTTCTAAACTTTGCTTTAGAATGTAAAAACAGAACAATTTCATGATGTTCATAAGAGAGCTGTAAATTTTTGATAAGAAGAGCTTTCAATGTATAGGCTTATTTCCAGTCTAATTGACAATACAAAATGCATAGGTCAAATTCTGTTCCCACTTCCCCAAAGAGTACAAAATATTACTTCAACATTTTAAGACAAGGGAACTCCACTGAAAAGGTCAATGTGTCTCTTCATCGGAATGACTCTTCTAGTGATAAAATTTTTCAACACCCACTCTACACACACACACACACACACACACACACACACACACACACACACCCTCCCTAAGAACCCAATGGAATATTGAGAAGAAATGCACTTCCTTAGAAATCTTATTAAAAACAAAAAAGCCTGGCCTCCCTTGAGAATCATTCCTCTCCTTGGAATGTCAGTGTTTGTGCAGATGAAACCATCTCATCGCTGTGGCTCCAGGGTTTCTGTTACTCGTTTATGTACTTGGGAGGCTTAGAATAAAAGATGTAGCACATTTTGCTTTCCCATTTATTGTTTGGCCAGCTATGCCAATGTGGTGCTATTGTTTCTTTAAGAAAGTACTTGACTAAAAAAAAGAAAAAAAAGAAAAAAAAAGAAAGCATAGACATATTTTTTTAAAGTATGAAAACAACAATTCTATAGATAGATGGCTTAATAAAATAGCATTAGGTCTAGCCACCACCACCTTTCAACTTTTTAATCACTCACAAGTAGCGTACTGTTCACTAAATTGTGAATCTGGAGGTGCAGGGGCCGGAGTTGGAGATTTTTTTTAAGTTAGAAGGCTTTTTTTGGTTGGCTCTCAAAATTAGCAAAATTAGCAATATATTATTCAATCGGAACGTGCTGATCAAGATTATGGAGTATAAATGGAAAAACAAGAGACCTTATAGGCAAAAGGCAGAACCTAAAAGATGAGGAAGCAGCTTATTGATTTTTGTGCTCTCTGCTTTAAAACAGATATTCAGCAAGTGGAGAAAACACAAACAAAGAGAAAAAGTCCATAGACTGCGAAATGAAAAACACATAGACTACTAAAAATAGCTTCTGCCACATCCCCCTTCGGTATGCTTTGGCATTTACTGGTTTGTAGATGATAGTCTCCCTTCATCCAAACATCTCAAAGAGCAGTAGCTCTTATGAAAAGCAGTCACTGATCTCATTTGGGAAATGTTGCAAAGTATTTCCTTATGAAATGGGGGTTATCTACTGATAAAGAAAGAAGAATTTATGAGAAATTGTTGAAAGAGATGGCTAACGATCTGTGAAGATTTTTTTTTGTTTTTTGTTTTTGTTTTGTTTTGTTTTTCTACTTTATACCGTCTTTATGAATTTCTTAATGTTCAAAAATGACTTGGTTCTTTTCTTCTTTTTTTATATTGGAATGAATAATTATAAGTTAAACCCACATAGACTTTTTGAAACCATAGGCTAGATAGAAATGTATGTTTAACTTGTTGAAACTATAATCAGACTATTTAAAATGTTTTGCTATTTTTAATCTTAAAAGATTATACTAATTTATTAGAGCAGAAACTGTTTGGCATTCCTCATAAGAAAGAGCATGCCCTTCCAAATCACATAGGTTAGCCACCAGTGATTTCAAAAGATAAATCTGATTTATGCTATGGCATCATTTATTTTAAAACAGAAGAATTATGTCTTTATGCCTCTCCCTTGCAGAGATCACAAAGTCCAGAATTTGAGGTTGCAACAAGAAAAAAGAAAATGTTGTTGATTCTTTGTTTTTGTTTTGTTCTGTTTTGTTTTGAATGCTAGTGTTTAATCCTGTAGTACACATTTGCTTATTGCTTTTTTAATATTCTATAAGTCTTTCCTGTTAGGTATTAGAAATTGATACATAGATATCTTTTATGTAATTTCTATTTAAAAACAAGAAGACAAGAAGACTGTCTGAAGCTTTAAGTGCGTATGGTACAGGATACAGATGTCAATTTAAATAACCAAGTCCTACCTGGAACCAAGTCCTATCTTTTGTTTTTTAAGGGAACCTCTCACAGATAAGACAGAGGCCCAGGGGATTTTTGAAATGATCTTTTATTCCTTCCAGTCCTTATTATTTTAGCATCTGTCTCATAATTTTATAGAGGGCTAACCAAACTGAAACTCTAGAATTAAAGGAACCTCTTTGAAAACACACATTTTTCATGTTCCCTCTTACTGTATGATTACATTGATCTTAACCATGGGCCTTCTCTCCTATTCTCCGACTGTCATTGATCTGGTCTTTCAAGGAGAGAGGGGAGAAAAAAACCAATAGACCTTTTTTAAAATTTAAAATAAGAGAATACAAAAGTCCAAATGTTACTGCCCAACTGAAATATGAGATAAGATGAAGATCGAATTCTTTCTACTCTGTAACCTGGGCTGAATCACATGTTACTTTCAAAGTGACCTTTCACAATCCTTTGAATCTGCCTTTTTAAATATATATATACATCTCACATCACCCAAGCCTAAAAGTAAGCATTACTCATTTTATTTTGCCCAAAATGCACTGATGTAAAGTAGGAAAAACGGAAACGGAACTCTAAAATCCTTTCTTCCAAGGCACCCATTGACCCTCCTCACCAACTCATAGCAAAGTCACTTCTGTTAATCCCTTAATCTGATTTTGTTTGGATATTTATCTTGTACCTACTGCTAAACACACTGCAGGAGGAACTCTGAACCCTCAAGCTGTCTACTCACATCTCTTATCTGTGTCTGTGTATCATCAAAATGTCTAATCAAAATATCAAAAGCTTTCAAACGTCATGCAGCTTCTATTCAGTTTACATAAAAGCCCCAAATACCACGTCAGGTCTCTTTTTGCTAAGAGAGTTCATGAACTACAAGAATTGGGATTACATCATGTATTTTGCCCCGTGTATTTTTATCATGCTTATAGGCCGAGTGTGATAAATAAACTTACAGACACTGAATTAACTTTCCCTGCCACTTTGAAACCAGAAAATATTATGATTGGTCATTCATTATGTCTGTCTTAGTTGGAAAGCATATTTTTATTAAGTTAATTCTGATTGTATTTTGAATTATTATTCAATTTACCTATGGCAGAGGAATATCAATCCTAATGACTTCTAAAAATGTAACTAACTGAATCATTATCTTACATTTACTGTTTAATAAGCATATTTTGAAAATGTATGGCTAGAGTGTTATAATAAAATGGTATATCTTTCTTTAGTAATTACATTAAAATTAATCATGTTTGATTAATTAGCTCTTTGGATAATGTTGGTGTGATGTGTCATTCCTTAAAAATTCTACTGTTATGTGTCACTTTTATTAAGGTCATTGCAACAAATAAACATGGAAACATATCCAGAAAAAAATAAAAGCACACCAAGATGGACATAGCTCATAGAATTTACAGATTATATTTTAAAATAAATGTTTTAAAGGACTTGCACAAAAGATATATGAATTGTACAATATATGCCTTAACAATAAAGCAGGCTTAAGTAACTGATCCTTCTCACTGTCACCCAACAGTGACTTATAATCCATGATGCAAAGTGTTTAGGAAAATATTTTCTTGCCAAAAGACTCAAACATATTATATAGGATACATAACATAGAATATTATTTATAATAGCATTTGCTGAGCACTTACGGCGGATCAGTCATTATCTCATCTGGTTTACCTGTATTATCTCACCCTTCCTGATAAAAATTCTATGCATCAGGCACTGTTATGAACACTATTTGTTAGATGAGGAAATGAAGACTGAATATACCCCAAAGGTATTTTTTTCCTGAACATAATATATAGATGGTATTGAGGAGATTTTATAAGAATGTGATCTCTCAGCATTGAGCCTTTGTTTCAGTAAATCTTTCTAATCCTTTACTGAATAGATACTGTGAATATGAAACTCACAATAGCATTTATCAAAGTACAAGGTGTAAAAGTAATTCCCCTCCTATTGTTTAAAAGTATCTCATCCCATTTTCCTTTAAAAAAAAAAATGTACCATGAACTATTTGGAAAGTTACCCAAATGTAAAAAGGACTCACGAGTTTTGTACTTGTATTTTCGCACATGCCACTGGTAGCCCAGCTCACCTTCACTCCCATCCCCACTCCCTCAACATGCCTGTGGGTCTCCCTGAGACTGAAACTCTTCTGGCCCCAACTCCTCCGAGTGTCCTGTTCATGTCGTCTGCGTTTTGCCTCCTGTGGCCACCACGTTCATCTGTATTACTTCTCTCCCCTCTCCACCCAGGACAAGACTTTTCTCCCTTCACTCACACTAGACTAAACGAGCTACACCCTAAAGGTTTTGTAGATAATGAAATGGGGGCATTTAGGCACAGGGCAGAAAAGGGCTTCCAAGTCAATGTCAATGTCAAATATCAAGATCACTACAAACCAGGAATTTCTGACTGCTCAGTGTGCCTCCCACCATCTTCCTCTCTTCCACAAACCCTAACAGGAACGACTTCCCTTGTCCTCTCCCTTAGAAAGAACTTGCAAGAAAATTCTACAGAGATCTTAAGCAGCACAATCTTCCTCCCTCACAGCTGCGCCCTGGGTGGGAGGGGAAGGGCTGACTCATTTTTGAATGTGTCCAAAAGGTGTTTTTCCCTAAACAAAATAACAATTCTATTCCTAAAAGGCATTTTGCCTTCCTTCAAGGTCACTTATGTCAAATTACATCCTATTTTTTAAAAGAACATTTATTTCTTCCCATAAGATCTTTATCAGTGATAATTATCACCATTCTAACATAATGATGGTTAATATTCATAGAACACTTACCGTCGCCATTACACCAAGTGGCTTAGCTAAATTATCTCATTCATCCTTATAGAAAATCCTATGCATCAGGTACTATTGCAAATGCTTTTAACACATGAGGAAATGGAGCCTCAAAGACATTGTTAAATTTGCTGAAAGTCACAGCAGGTGCAGCAGACTTGAATCTGGGTCTGAAGACATAAAAATCTTTGCTCTTGCTAAATCTCCATTCTCTGGATTCTGCCCAATCCAGACATAAGGATAGCTCAGAATACTGACAGATACCCTCTCGTTTAAATTTGGTTTTACTGTTATCTGACAAAGACCTAACATCCAGGATCTACAAGGAACTCAGACATGCCAAAAGGAAAAAAACAGTTCCATTAAAAAATGGGCAAAAGACATGAATAGACACTTCTCTAAAGAAGATACACGGGTAACCAACAGACACATGAAAAACTGCTCAGCCTTATTAATTATCAGAGAAATGCAAATCAAAACCACATTGAGTTGCCATCTAACCCCAGTAAGATGCTGGTGAGGATGCAGATAAAAGGGAATGCTTCTATACTTTTCTCCCCCTCACAGATTGCTGGTGGTAATGCAAACTAGTTCAACCTCTATGGAAAATAGTGTGGCAATTTCTAAAAGAACTAGAAATTGACCTTCCATATGACCCAACAATCCCCCTATTGGGAATATACCTGGAGGAACTCAAATCATTCTACCAAAAAGATACCTGCACATGCACGTTCATAGCGGCATTATTCACAATAGCAAAAACATGGAACCCACCATGCTGCCCATCCAGACTGGACTGGATTAAAAAAATGTGGTACATATACACGATGGAATATTATGCAGCCATAAATAAGGACAAACATGAACTTCGCCACAACTTGGATGGATTTAGAATCTATCATACTCAGTGATCTATCACAGAAACAAAGAACTGAGTACCACAAGTTCTCACTCATAAGCAGACCCTGAATATTTACCATAATACTATAAGAAAGGGACTGACAGTAGCGGGATACTGCCAGGGTCGGGGAGTGGGTGGCACAAAGCATCAGAAAGGGTACCTGATCTCAAACCAGGCAAAGTGGAGACGAAAGGGAAGCCCAAACTTTACCTGTACGATGTCCATTTATATACCTAATCCTGAATTGCATCCCACGTCTTTAAAATGAAATATAAAAATAAATAAATAAATAAATTTGGTTTTACATGCTACAGGTAGAAAAACAGCTAATTGCACCTTTTAGTGATGAACTCGTTTTGAGTATGATATTGTTACCCAAACATCAGAGGCTCAGTCTAGGTCTTGTTTCTCACTGCACAGAAAGCCAATCACTGAGACAAGTATTGCCAGGACAGAAGGCTTTTTATGTGGGTAAGATCAGCTGAGAAAAATGGGCAGGCATTAAGTCTCAAGTTCATCTCCTCAACCAACTAAAATTGGGAGGTTTATGTAGCGGGAAAGGAATGCAGAACCGGAATTAGAGAGGGGTAAGGAAAGATCGTGATGAATGAGGGCGTCTTGTGTCTCACTATCTGGATGCATGATCTGGCAAGTTTTAGTCCCTTGCCTGAGGGTCAGTTTCCCGAAGGAAACTCAGAAAAGACAAATGTAATTTTCAAATTTTAAGACTAAAAGGGTCAATTTCTATGCTTATTTTTTTTTAAAGCCCATAAATATCAGTTCTATGGAGAAATCAGACTGGTTTCAGTTCCCCTTTTTTAATGATCAATTTTTCAGTCATGGAGAATCTGGTCATCGATCCTTCTGGCTGCTTCATTCTGAGAAGGGGCATCTTGGAATGATAATGAGGAATGAAAACATCACAACTATACCTGGAAGTACTCATAAGTAACCTGGTGAGTGTCTGGCTTGTTGGAGAATCATAACTGGGTTCTTTTATTTTGGTTTTAGAAAAGCATCTTAAGTCACGTGGACAAAGATGATTAATAACATATATGACACAAATTTTTTTCAAATATCAAATAATATGAAGTGAATCCCTTGGGGAATCCAGGAGATAATCTTAAAAACCTCATGATCCCTTTGTTATTTCTCATCTAGGGTCTTTGGCTGGGCTTTGAATACTCACTTAAGGCCTTCAGAGGGTTTACAAGACCATGACTCCTTCCCCTAGAGGAATCCCAGACTGACTGGTTTTACCCAAGTATGGTGAATCCATAGCTTAACACCAGCTAACTTGCAGATGACTGGGTGATCAGCAGCACCTCAAAGGGGCTAACCCATTGTGGCTGCAGCGAGTATTCAACCTGCTGAGATTTCCAGGTTTTCAGTAGCACTCGGTTCCCCAGTTTCATAGAGTGGAGAGCACGTCCTTAGGGTCCCGGAGCCTGTTGGAAGCAAACTCAGAGAGGTTAGTTTATATATTTCCCAATTATTTATATGATCTATCTTCTTTTGGGGGGAGGAAAAATCCTCACCTGTCAGGAAGTCTGGGGGGCAGAGAAATAATCTTCCATACAATATTTTGAAGAGGCTAAGAGCCAACTCACTTCTTGGTGCTTCCAATATCCTCAGCAAAGCAAGGGCAAGACCTTTTTTCAGTTAAGATTTGTCTCTTAGCAAATTTTAGAAAAAAGACTTCTTAATCTCCAAAAACCAAAAGTCAAAAAAGTAAGGCTAATAATTCCTGCCATCATAAATCTGTCCCCATGGCTTGCATGGGAAGCGTATCAGCTATTCCATCTAGGGTACTGTCCTTAGAATTTATGGGCGGAGGCGGGCAGTTTTCCTTCTAAGGTCAAACAAATCTTACATTGGTTTTAATCCAGCCCACCAGGCCGACTGTTCTCTTAAGAAAAACCTCCTGTGTGTCTGGATTATATTAATATATACCCATCTGTGATTATTTAATTGTGAGCTATGGGTCCTATATCAACCAAAACATGCTCTTTCATTATACAGCATTTAAAACCAAAGACATTGCTCCCAAATTAATTACTCTCACAATCCATTTTAGTAAAGATTCCTTGGGAAGCTGATGATCCCAATCTACAAAGTGGAACAACTCTTTCACATTATACCCTCTGGCTTCAATAGTTACTTGGTTTATTCCTTCCCCTACATTGACTACCTTCCTGGAAACCACAGGTCTTACAGGTATTTTCTGATGCACTGGCATACTTTTCCCTTTTGTGGATAGTCTTGAGGCTAGTGATTTGAGCTCAAACAGACCCACATCTGAGCTTAGTCCAGCCCCAAGGCACAACCCAGCATTCTCTTACTTCTGTTTCAGCTATTGTAGGAATTGACTATTTTGCTTTTTCCCTATTCGTTTGCATTTTCATATGCATACAGTGAACCCATGCCCCAGGAATTGAATCCATCCTAAATGCCACTGGTAACTTTTACCTAGAGTTCCCTATCATGGAGACCTCATTGCCAAAAAGTAATCAGAAGTTAATCTAGCAACAGGTGTACTATAATTTTCTTTGGGAACACAATTTTTCTTTCCAGTTCCCCATTTCAACAAAAGACAAATCATACCGAGACCAATTTATTTGCAAAATAAGTTTTAGTCTTATTATACTTAGCTTGATTATTTGCATAATGTGCAGCGAGAAATATTGTGCAACTGGTTCTTTTTAAATTGATCTTACTGGAATATTTCTATAAGGAATCTCAGATTAGACTATTAAAGGCCTCTCTCAGCCAAGGATTTATCTGTGCCTGCAGATACCTGTGTGAATTGGATGAATTCCTCTCTTCTTGAGGTCCCAAAATAACTCGGGATTCCTGGACCTGTCACAAACCAACATTCTTAACTTACCACACAGGTCAGGAACCCTGTAAAGGAACTGCATAGACAAGGTATGAGGCCAGTTTTTCCAATAGGGCTTATATCAGCTCTATAATTCCTCAATTCCTTAGAGCAGTCTGCTCATATCTGAAAATATGCCATTCCAGTCAAAGCCTTGGGAAAATAACCAGTGTCTCCAACAGTGTCCTGTTACAAATGAAAACAGATACTTATTAACTTATGCAAATAACTATATTGACACAAATTAAGAATACTGACAAATAGTTTTCAAATTCTGGAGAATTCAGGTAGAAAGAGGGAGAAATATTTTTCAAATTTTGCTCACAAAATCATAGTTTACTCCATTGTTAGAAGCTGTAAATAGCTCAAAAGAACAGTAGTCTAGACTCTGAAAAACAAAACAAAAATAATCAGCAATGTTTCAAACAAAAAAAAAGTCATGAAAAAGTTACTTTATTCTTCTCTTAGTTCAGTCCATGCAATTAACTCCTGTTCTGTTCAGTATTGGGCCAGCAAATCTCAAGAACACATCAGCTCTCCAATGAGAGTACTACAAGTTTTCTCTCTAGTTCCATGGCACGATCTCCAAAGTTATCAGAAACTCACACTGAAAAGTGTTTTTTATTAACTTCTCTAAAAAAAGCAAGTTTTGGACAATGGCTGATTATAAACCACTTTTTAAGAAGAATCAACTTAAAACAATAATTGTAGATGACAAAAGCCTTAGGAGAGCCATGATTAAAGATAAAACTGACGAGGAAATTTCATTATTGCTGTGGCATACAACAATTCAACATAATAATTATATTTTCGGATAACATGTACTAAAATATATCAGAATTATAGGAGTCTCATACAATTTTAGAATACATATTAGTAACACATTTATATAAATAGACCCCAAAGAAAGTTAAACACCATTTGATATTTGACAATGTTTCCTATATGATTTTAACAAATAAGCTAATAAGTCTCCTCTCTTGGACTTCAGGGAACTTAATTTTTTTTAAACTTAACTTGAAAAAAAAGACTGTATTTAGAAGTTGAAATTTTGATTTTGGAAAGTTTTCTAAATAACAAGGGTTGAAAACACTTAATATCATAAAATGAGATTATGGGTCATGATAAAATAGTCATTAATTTAGCCAAAATGAAAATTCATTTAAATTATTGTATGCCCCATATTTCAGGGGGGGAAAAAAAGCAAAAACCTTTACTCTTTAATGAAGAGGAGACTCAGTTCCCCAAACAATAAGACCTAATAAAGACAGAGTGAGGTCAACTGATCCTGTCCATCTCTCTTCTCTTCTTTTTCTTCCTGAAGTTTACTCAAAAGGCAAACAAAAATATTTTATTATCTCTTACTAATATTACAGAAACATGTTCTCCAGAGGAGAAAAATAATTTTTGTCTTTGTACAGTGTATGCTTAAAGTTAAATATAACTATAATAAAACCTCATAAATAACTCTTAATCAGTTGGACCATAAGGTAAGATTTCCATAAACTGTTTATAACCTTTTACATTTTCTATTAAAGAATAGAGCAGTGCTCCAAGAAAACCCTGTTGTTCTTTTTTTTTTTTTTTTTAGTTTTTATTATAAAGATGTGGGGTACATTTCAGGGTTAGGTATATAAACATTGATCATGCAGATACCCTTGTTATGAGGTATGTCCCTCCCTCCCCTAGCAGTTTCCCTCAACTGCCAATCCCACCCCCTCCCTCACTTGACAGTTTCCCACTTCTGCCAATCGCTTTCTTATAACTTTATAATTGTTCAAGGTCTTCTTACGAGTGAGAACATATGGAAGGCTGTTCTTTGTCTCTGTTATAAATCACTGTGAGTATAATCGACTCTAAATCCATCTAAGTTGCTGCAAAGTTCATATATTTGTCCTTCTTTATGGCTGCATAATATTCCATCGTGTATATGTACCACATTTTTTTATCCAGTCCAGCTTCGATGGACAACACAGTTGGTTCCATGTTTTTGCTATTGTGAATAGAGCTGCAACAAACATACGTGTGCAGGTATCTTTTTTTGTAGGATGATTTGAGTTCCTCCGGGTATATTCCCAATAGGGGAATTGCTGGGTCATGTGGAGGGCCAATTTCTAGTTCTTTCAGGAATCATCACCACACTATCTTCCAAAGAGGTTGTACTAGTTTGCATTCCCACCAGCAGTGTAGAAGCATTCCTTTTTCTCCACATCCCCACCAGCGTCTGTTGTTGTTTTATTAATGATGGCCATTCTTACAGGGGTTAGGTGGTCTCTCAATGTGGTTTTGATTTGCATTTCTCTGATGATGAGTGAGGCTGAGCACTTTTTCATGTGTCTGTTGGCTGCCTGTATATCTTCTTTTGAGAAGTATCTATTCATGTCTTTTGGCTACTTTTTAAAGGGGCTGTTTGTTTTTTCCTTTCGGCCCGTTTGAGTTCCTTGTAGATCCTAGATGTTAGGCCTTTGTCGGATAAACAGTTGGCAAATATTTTTTCCCATTCTGTGGGCTGTCTCCCTGGTCTCTTGATGGTTTCTTTTGCTTTGCAGAAGCTCGTTAATTTGATAAGGTCCCACTTGTCTATTTTATTTCTTAAGGTATTGGCCTTTAGGGTTCTGAATAGGAATTGGTTCCCACTTCCAATTTCCATAAGGGTGTCTCCCACGGAAAGGGGCGACACTGGTCTTGCATCTGTATGCTTTTTGATATTATTGCTTAATTTATAGAAAAATTATGAACTA
>CAUYQG010120579.1:0-18371 GCA_963574415.1 Tarsius wallacei | reverse complement strand
TTGGGAATGCGGAAACCCTGCACTTCAGTGTCACGGGTGGTCATGTGGGGCACACCTAGGGGGATGATGTTCCCAAAGCGCTGCACCTCGTGAATCACAGCGGTGGTGAAGGGCATGTGGGTCTGGTCAGCCATCTCTGGTGGCCGTGCCTGCCCTATCACTTCATCGATCTCCTGTTGGACACGGCCTGGACAGACAAGCATCCCCACAGTGGGTCAGAACCCAGGGGATGGGCACTGACCCTCTCCTGGCTCCTGTGTTGGAGCCGTGCTCATCAACCTGTGCTTGGAGCCAGGGGCCCCTGCTTCTACCTTCCTTGCTCACCCTCCCCCAAAGACCCCCAGCTGAACTCACACTGCACATCCGGATGCAGAATCATGAGCAGCAGGGCCCAGGACAGTGTGATGGAGGTGGTCACCATCCCAGCAGCGAACAGGTCAAACACCACCAGGCGCAGGTTCTCAGCATTGAAGCTGCTCTCGGGATTGCCCTTGGCCTGAATCGGATAGAGAGAGGGGGCTCAGGACAGAGGGGGAAAGCCCCCAGATGACATCCCATTCTGCACCTGTCACAGGGTGATGCATTCGCCAGAGCTTGCTCCCTCTTCTCGCTCCTCATGGGACCCTCAACGACCACCCTGGCTCAATCCCTGGTACTGGCCCTTTACCTTGTCCATCTCATCCAGGAAGGTGTCAATCAGGTCTCGGGGTGGCTGGGCCGGGTCCCGCGTTATCCTGTGCTCAGTCACCAGCTTATCCAGTTGGGCCAAGAAGTTCCTCCTCCCATATAGGTATTTACCAGCCACCCCTGGGATGCGAAGGAGCACCAGGAAAAAACCTAGCACCTGTGCCAGCCATAAAAAAGGGCCTGGGTCTCTCCCCTGCTCTGGGTTCACCTGGACCAGTCACAGGACCCAGCCACCTCCTATCTCCACCGCTGACTTCCTCACTCCCCAGATGCCAGCCTTCAGGCTCCCTCCTGGTCCCTGGGGCCTAGAAGAAGAAACCTAAAATGGAATCCTGGGCTTGGGTGGCATCCAGCAAGGACAGGAGGCACAGGCTCCTCGCCCCTCTCTTGGGGCCCACCTCTCCCATTCCTGTTGGAGATTTCCCTCCTCCAGACCTTTCCTCTTGCAGTGGCCTCTCCTGGAACGTCCCTTCCCCAGACTCATGTAGAAACCCCAGGTGCAGGCCCATGCACCTCCTCGGAGCTCGCCCTTTCTGGGCTCCGGTCTGCCCCTCCAATGCCCGCACCATGGACACGATGCTGCTCTCCTCCTTCAGATGTGCCTCAACTAGGTACAGGAGCTTGAGCAAGAGCGGGTCGTCGTAGTCGAAGCGGCGCCCGATGGTGAGGGAGGCGATCACGTTGCTCACCGCTCTGTCCAGGAGGGCGTTTGGACTAAAGGGGCGGCCTGGGAGCAGAGGGCGTGGGTTAGGGGGTCTCCTTCCGGTGTTCCCGCCTCCCCTGTTCTAGGCTTGTGCCCCTCCGGGCATCTCCCACCGGCGTGATCAGCGAAGGCTGCACAGAGGCAGGAGGCCTCCTCCGTAACCGACTGCTCCAGAGACTTCTTGCCCAGGCCGAAGTTGCGCAGGGTGGACACGGCGAAGCGCCGCTGCTCGCGCCACGCGGGCCCGTAGCGCGCATTGATAATTCCTGGAGGAGGAGCGATCACGTGGGCGTCGCCAGAGAGGCCCCGACCCCGCCTTCTGCACCCAACCCCTCGGCGCCTCCTCTTGGAAGACCCCGCTCTGAGCTCAGCTGTCCCCGCCCCCTCGAGAGCAGTCCCCGCCCTCGTCCCTGCCCACTGTATTCTCCTCCTTCTCTGAGTACAGGACCTACCCGGACGCCCCTGCTTCCCTCCCACGACGGGTCCAGGGCCCTCCATCGGCCCCGCCCACACTATTTCCCCTCGCCCCGCCCCTTGGTCGCCTTTCTGTACCCACGGCCCCCAGCCTTCGCTGGCCTTTTATTGCCCCCCCAAGTCCAGGTCTCCGCGCCCGTCAGCCCTGTCCTGCCTCGGGTCACTGCCCTCACAGGTCCCGCACGGACGGTGTCTCCTCCTCCACCGCCGCTTGCCTTGGGAGCGCGGCCCGAAGCCCACGTGATCAAAGAAGGGCACTGGCATTCGGTCGGCGGTGTCCTCCCCGCGAGTCACCAGGGCCTCGCGCACGGCCGCCAGCCCGTTGAGCACGACCACCGGCGCCCAGCCCAGCTGCAGGCTGAACACGTCCCCGAAGCGGCGCCGCAGCTGGAGGCGGAGGGACAGGGCCTCAGTCAGGCTGGGGTTCCCGCAGGGCTGCCATCCTAGACTCCCCCGCGTAAGTCCTGAGGGAACCCAGGGCTTCCAGCAGTGAGCCTGTGCCGGGAGGAAAGCTGGCCTCCTGATCCTTGGGGGAAGGGGTGGAGGTCACTTTCTCCGTGGTTGAGGAATTTATTTTGGATCCGCTACTCAGTTATGACCTTGAATAACCGAAAAGATCAGTATGTCCCAGTATTACATATGAGGAAACGGAGGTTCAGGGAGGTGAGTGTGAGGCCCAAGGACCCACAAAGGCAAAAGATTTGAACCAGATCATTGCACTTCATTAAACCTCCATTTCCTGATTTAAATGGTGCTCAGGACCCGATCCTTCTTCCATTCCCAAGACCTTCCCTTCTGTTGTGATCAGAAGGAACACGGGTTTCCATAGTTATATGCTGTCTAACTTGCTTGCAAGCCCAGTCCCAAGTCCTATCCCACCTCCAGGCCTTTACTGTCCCAGACCTTGGCCTTTGGAAAATTCAAACAGTCCTTCAGGCCCTGCACAAAGGTCCTCCCTCAGGAAGCCTCTGAATCCTGCTTCCTCTTCCGAGCCCAGGTCCTAGTCCAGCATGTAGCTTCACCCACCACCCACACCTGTTGCTTGGTTGTGGGGGGATGTTCCTAGGACCTCTGCTGCATCCATCACCACATCTCTCACCTGGCTGATGGAGTATGGCAGGTTGTCTAAGTCCACCTGCAGCATGTTGCCCAGCCCCGGCAATGGCATAGGGCCTGGTGGGTAGCGTTTAGTCCAGCGAAGGCGCCTGTGCATCAGGTCCACCAGGAGCAGGAAGATGGCCACGGCCACAGCCATGGGTGCCAGTGCAACCCCCGTCAGCAAACCCATGGCTGCCCTGCTACACATAGGGCTCCTCTGGGCACAGCTGGCGTACACCACCCCACCAGGCACAGAGGACCAGGCAGGATACACTTACTACACCCTGAGTGCTCGACTAGTCTGGACTGTTCCCTAATAAAAGGAGGTGACACTGGCCTTTGCCCTCTCACTGTGTGAAGTGTGCTGCCAGAGGGCACAGGGCCAGGGCAGGGCGGGGTGGGGTGGCTCCAGAGATCCCTGCCCTTGCTGCTTGCCCCAGGTACTTACCCAGGGTAGGGAAGGGAAGGGCCAAACAGATGTCACCCTCTTTCCCCATCTCCAACCTCCCAGCTCTGTACAGGCTTCTGGGATAACCATGGTCTGATGTGACCCTTTCACACAGCTCCTCCTTAGGCCTATACTTTTTAATCTGGTTACAATCTCTCCCCCAGGACATGTTCTTACCCTTCCCTCACCTTACCTGCCTGTACTGAGTGGTCTTCACCTCTGTTGTTTGTCATCTGCATTTGTCTGGGGCCTTAGGGAGATCAGGATGATCTGAGGGAACATGGGGTAAGTCACCTCATTCACACTGCACACTTGACACAACTAGACACAGCTGATTACACACATACCTCTTGTACATTCCCCAACACTTCTCACATGCTCACAAACGGACAGACATGTTCACACACCCACAAAACCACCCATACTCAGACAATATTCACATGCACACAGACACACATGGAAGACACAGAACTAATTCTATAACATCTTTATTCCTAGTTAAGTGTGGTCACTAAACTCTCTACTCAGTTAGCTTAGTAGTCAGCACATGACTGGCCAGAGATTTCCTTAGATGCCTGGGACCATAAATCTATCTTTGCCAAGGGGCTCCGTGTGTGTGTTGGGGCATGCCTTCAGCACTCAACCAGGCAGTAACAACTTTACCTTAGCCTTCAGGTCCTATTTGCACAGTACCCCAGCTCAGAGGGGAGAACTCAGGCCCTCCAGGTCTTCCCAATCATCCACACAGCTGCACTCATCCTTACTCAAGAGCACGGCCTACTAGGATCACAGGAATGGATCACAGCTGGTCAAAGTCCCTTTGGACACCTCATGGCCCAGGGTCTTTAAAGTTTCTAGGTTTGTGTATTATGTGCCTCAAGTGTTATTCATTCTCTCAGGTAACCTTGATTTTCAACAATAGCTCTGATTACTTTCAACAAGTTCTCCTGGGAAAATGCTACTCACATTAGGAGAGATCATAGGACAAATATAAACAGCACTGCAGTGTCACACATTGTTGTTGGAGAATTAAGCATTGTCTGTATGACTCCACTGGAAATTCAGTGCTGTCTCTCTGCTGGACTCTGTCCCATATACCATTTACCTTTACTGACTTTCATCTGTGCCTTTTTACTATGTGATCTTGGGGACCTTTGACACAGATTGCCCTTTTATGAGTTAGACATTAAGGAAATAGGTCAGAAAATTTAGTGATTATCCCTAACAGTTGGTATAACAGCATTTCCAAATTCTGTGAGTTATAGCAAATCATTAAGTGGAGTGTTGTCTTGGGGACTTTTGACATTGATTTCTTCATAAGTGTTATTCACTAGAATGACCCTGACTCTCTGAAATGTGATGGAAGCTTATTTGGCAAAAAAGAAAGGTTAAGGGGGTGGAATTTGACAAAGTTTTCATTCCTGAATAGCTAATGCATCAGTCACGGTATCACACAGTTGGTGCACTGTGATCAGTTACTACTGGCCAAGTGACCTATGGATTTTAGAAATGATAGAACAAGCCCCTAAGAAATTTGCTCGATGGATATGTAAGGAAATATAAAATAACAAGAAACAAACTAAATATAGAATCTCTTGGTTATAGTTATAGATAATTAGCTACATTGAACATAAAGGAGAGTATTACACCAGATCTGAACACGGTCCTCAGCTTGAGTGTCAATTTTTGCAGTTATGACTACTCATGTCAGGGATGTTTCTAAAGGGAAAAATGATGGTGAGGCTATAAGTACAGCCCTATCACCTCTAGTCACCAAGAATATAGTCCACATGAAGGTAGGACAAACCCAAGATGTACTGAAATCATAAAACCATAGACCCAAACTCTATGGATGGGTCCCTGTATTAAAACTACCAGTGAACTGAAAAATGTTCAGAATCAATTATTTCAGAAGTGCATCTGATGAGACATGATAACCAAAGGAGTGCTGATAATGAGGCTGTAGCAGTTCAGAGGAGCACAGTATGTATAAACCACCCCAAATCCCCAGTATATGGAGTGAAAATTGTCTGCTTTTATGGAAGCTGGTAATGGGGGTGATGGTTTGGGCAGAGACCTTTCCCTCCACACATTTGAGGTTGCATGCTCTCACCTGTCTGATGGATCACTGAGGGACCACTGCAGACATCTTCCTTGGTTTGGGCCATCTTGGCTATAGCAGTTGCTCCTTGAAGCATATATCTGGAGCTGCAGAGACAGTAAATATGTTGCCCTTTTATGAGTTAAATACTAAGGAAATCATTGTGAAGTCACTGAATGACTTCCGGGATAATAGGTCAGAAAATTTGGTGGCCTTATAAAACAAGGAATATGCTCTTTCAAAAAGAGCTTAGAGAAGTCACAAATGGACCACTCCAGCATTCAACAAACAAAAAGTGGCAACTTTTTAAGACTGTGATAATTCTATTTCCAGAATTGTCACAATAAAATCCTCAGAATGTACAGTTCTCAAAAAAATTAAAATAAACAAAGAAAGAGGTAATTATGGCTCATTCATAGGAAAAACTGACAGAAAACATACATGAGGAAGCCCAGACTCTTCAATAACTTGAAAAACACTGAATTTATTGTGTTAAATATGCTCAGTGTACTAAAGGAAACCATGGACAAAGAACTAAAGGAGATCAGGAAAACTATGTAGAAACAAAAGGAGAATCTCAACAAAGAGAAACTATATAAAGGTATGAAACAGCCATTCTGGAACTGAAAAGTACAATAACTTGTTGGTCTTAACCAAAGTGTATTATCCTGCCTGATATTTTATAGCAATATACCATAGACCAGTGGTTTAAGTAAAACAAAATTTGGTCTGGTCAGGGTGGCTCATATCTGTAATCCCAGAATTTGGGGAGGCTGAAGCAGGAATAGCAGTTGAGGCCATGAGTTCAAGACCACCCTGGACAACAGAGCAAGACCCTTTCTTTGCTTAAAAATTATCTTTGCTTTGTGGCACACATCTGTAGTTCAGCTACTCAGAAGACTGAGGCAGGAGAATCACTGGAACCCAGAAGCTTGAGACTGTAGTAAACTATGATCATGCCACTACACTCTAGTCTGAGTGACAGAGTGAGAGCCTGTCTCCAAAAATAATGATAGTAATGATGTACATTTATTTTCTCACAGTACAGAAATCTAAAAGTCCAGCTCAAGGTTCAACAGGGCCAATTATTGGTGAGTAGTTTTTCCCTGGTTTGCAGTCAGCCACTATCTTGTTGTGTCTCCACATTGCAGAGGAAAAGAAAGGAAAGAGAGAAGAAGAAGAGACATTGATCTCCAGTATCTTCACATAAGATTACTAATCTTATTTGATAAATGTCTTTATGTCCTCATTTCTCCGTAATTACCTCCACAAAGGCCCTATCTGCAAATACAGTCACATCAGGACTTGGACTTCAACATATACATTTTGGGTGGGGGACACAACCATTCAGTTCATAACATCCATATCAAAGCAGACAGAAGAAATAATAGATAAACCTCAAGATAATACACTGAACTTATTTAGTCTAAGATGCAAAATGAAAAACTTAATGGGAAACAATAATCAGTCAGGGGAGGCATCAAACACACCAACATCTGCATCACAGGAGTCTCAGAGGAAGAAAGAGAGATGAGAAAGAAAAATATGTGAATAAAGGATGGCCTACAATTTTGCAAGTCTGATGACAAACATGTATACACACATCTGCAAAGCTCAGTGGTCTCCAAGTGGGATAAACTCAAAAGACACACCCACAGAGACACACTGTTGTCAAATATTGAAAACCCGAAGCCAAAGAGAGAATTTTTAAAGTAGTAAGGAAAAGTGACTCATCACATTCTAGGAATTCTCAATAAGAGTAACACTAGATTTCTCTTCAGAGACCATGGAGGTGAAAAGACAGTGGGATGACATACTGAAGCCCTATAAGCAAAATACCATTGACCAAAAAATCTATATCTGGCAAAACTATCTATCAAAAATGAAGGATAAATTCAGACGTTTTCAGATAAATAAAAGCTGAGAAATTTCATTATCAGTGGAACTGCATTACAAGAAATACTAAAAGGAATCCTTCATGCTGAAATGAAATTATACTAAACAGTAACTCAACATGATAAGGAATAAGCAACACTGAAAAGGTAACTACGCGAGTGAATATAAAAATCAGCATTATTGCATTTTAGTACAATTTTTTTTGTAATTCCTTTTTTCCCTGTATGAGTTAAAACTCCAGTGCATAAAACAGTAATTATACATCTACGTTGGTGAGCACATAACTATATATATATGTAATCTGTGAAAATAACAATATAGTGGAGAAGATGTAAAGATGTATATTATTAGAGTATTTATATACTATAGAAACTAAGTTGTTTTCATTGAAACTAGGTTTCCATCAGTTTCAAATATTAATCCCCAAGGTAACCACTGAGAAAACAACCAAGAATTATACAAAAAAAGAAAAATAAAGTGAATTAAAGTAGTACATTGTGAAAGTCAATTAAATGCATAAAGGCAGTAATGGTGGAATTAAGGAAAACACGTAAGACATACAGAAAAGTAGCTGTATGGTGAAAGAAAATCTTTCCTATCAGTAATTAATTTAAATGTGCCTGGGTTAAACATTTTTATTAAAGACAGAGATGGCAGGGTAGATTAAAAAAAATAATCGCTACACATGTTAACTTAAAGAGACTCACTTTAGGTATAGAGACACAAAGAAGTTGAAATTAAACAGATGTGGAAATATACAGTAGATATTTAATTAGTGACCAAAGAAGAGCTGAAGTGGCTATCTTAGTGCCAGGCAAATAGACTTTAAGTAAAAAATGGCAAGAGGAAAAATGGACATTGTGTACTGTGAAAAAGTTCAACCCAGCAAGAAGAAATATAATTTTATAATCAAACAGGCAACATATTTCAGTCATATACACAACAGAGCTTCACTCCATATAAAGTAAAAATTGACAGAATGGAAGGGAGAAGCAGTCTTACAGATAGAGTAACACGACATACAACAACACAACATAGTAAAACTTATTGGATCCAGCAAGTATAACATTCACAGGGAAATTGATAACTGTAAAGCACCTACATTAAAAAAGAATTGGACACTTCAATACCCCACTTTCAACAGTAGATAGAAAAATCAGACAAAAGATCAGTAAGGAAATGGAGGGCTTGAACAACACTATAGATCAATTGGATATAACACACCTATACAGAACCCACCACCCAACAACAGCAAAATATTCATTCTTCCCATGTGCACATGGACCATGCCCCAGGACAGACCATGTTTAGGCCAAACACAGACATACACATGATAGATAGATAGATAGGTAGGCAGGCAGACAGACACAGGGTTTTGACTTCCCAAGGCTGGAGTTCAGTGGCACAATTATAGTTCACTGTAGTATCCAACTCCTGGGCTCAGAGATCCTCCCACATCCACTTCCTCAGTAGCTGGGACTACAGGCATGCGCCATCATGCCCAGCTACAAACAATCTTTAAAAAGGTTTAAATATTTAAATCATATTAATGATCTTTTCTTACAATAATATTAATTTAGAAATCAATAACTAAAGAAAAACTGAGAAATTCACAAATCTGTGGAAATTAAACAACCAATGGATAAATTAGTAAGGGGATTATAAAATAACTTGAGATGAATGAAAACAACAACACTACATAGTAAAACATATTGGATCCAGCAAGTATAACATTTAGAGGGAAAATGATAACTGTAAACACCTACATTAAAAAAGAAGCAAGACCTCAAATCAATAACCCAATCAGATAACTTAAAGACCAGAAAAAGAAGATTTAACAAAACTTCAAGCTAGTAGAGGGAAGGAAATGATTATAGTTAGATCAGAGATAAATGAACTAGAGAATAGACAAACTATAGAAAAAATTAATGAGGCCAAACTGGTTCTTTGAAAACATCATCAATATTGACCAACCCGTAGTGAGATGGACTAAGAAAAACAGAAGACTCAAATTACTAAAATGAGAAATGAACCTGAGGACAATATTCCTAATTTTACAGAATGAAAAATAATTATAAGAGATTACTGTGAACAACTGTATGCCAACAAATGAGATAACCCTGTTGAAATGCACAAATTCCTAGAATACAAAAACTAACAAGACTAGATACTTTGACTACTGAGATGGTATTCAAATACAAATGGTATTCAAATGCACAAGTACAAAATAAAATACAAAACTGAGTAGATCCACAACTAGTAAGAAGACTGAGTCAGTAATCAGACATCACCCAACAGAGAAAAGCCTTGCCTAGAGCCGCAGGAGAGCTGTTGAAGCCATTTTTCCTCCCTGAAAGAGAGACTAGCAGTCAGGGTCAGATTGCGACTCAGAATGGGCTTTTGTGTATCACTGTTGGGTCAGCTTGTCCCTCTTGGCAGTTGTGGTAAGGTGCCCCAGCATCAACGAGGAGCACCCAGAGTAGCAGGAGCTTAGCAAGGGGGTTCCATTCCCATGAGCCTGAACTTGCAGCCTAGCAATAAGAGTGTTGCAGTAGCTTTGGTCTCTCAGCAACAGTGGGTCTTGTGGCCAAGGTCAGTTTTGCAACCTGGAACAGTTCAGTGATTTAAACTGCTAAGAGCCCTAGCCTCCCTCCTGGCCAGTTGGGGTAGCATGCCCCAGCGACTGGAAAAGGAGAGAACCCTCTCCTACACCTCTGGAAAAGCAGTCTAGTGGGAGGAGACAGCAGGAGGGACCTCACTCAGCAGCCTGTCGGCAAGAGAGTTCCTGAACCCATGGTTTCTCCAGGTAGTAAGGCTTGAAGTCAGGGTCAGCTCTGTGACCTGGAATCGGGCTATATGTGTCATTATGGGATGCCCCAGCCTACCCCTCTAGCCAGTCAGGGAAGAGTGACTCTCCAGTTCCACAGAGCAGAGGAGACCCTCTTAACATACCTGATTAACAGCTTAAGATGCTCCATTCTGCCTATGAAGTGATCCTTGTTCAATGAAGTCTCCTGTGCTCCACATCCAGGCACCTCCCCAGCCATTTGGAGCTTCTGCTTGCACCCAATACCAGCCTAAACCACCCCATCCCTCTTGTGCAGGGAATGGATGCTAAGTGGCCTCCTGCACCCCATGTCCAGGTACATCTCCAGGCATTCGGAGCACCCACACCCCTGGACCAAAAGTCCGATCCTCCCCACAACCCTTTCTGTGCAGAAATCCTGCTGAGGGGAGGAGCTCTCACTGCTCCAGGCCTAGGCATCTGCCAGAGAATTTGGAGGACCTGCCTACCAGGAGCAGCAGCTGAGTGCCCCGCCTGAGAAGTGGTGCTCCTTCTGTTCCAAGTCTGGGCACACTCCTAAGCATGGAGTACAAACACTTTGCCAGGTCAACTACCTGAGTGACCCCCTCTCTGCTTGCAATGACATTCGGGACATGAGTAGTTACCCTGCCCCTTGCTGGGTGACCAAATCTCAGACATCTGGAGTCCACACCCACCCAGATCAGCAGCCTGAGCTGCTCCACCCCAGCAATGCAGGGATCTTGGTACAGGACACTCCCCTCACTCAGACTCATCTGCAGACATTCAGTGCATCTGCACTCCTGATTAGAAGCCCAAGCCACCCCAACTCACACTGCTGCATAGACTTTCAAAAACAGCAGTCACACTGCTCCTTACCAGGGCATACTTTCAGGAAGTTAGTGCACCCAGTTATCTGAATTAGGAGCAAGATACATTACAAGAAGAACGTCACCAAGGCATATTGTTGACAGATTCTCCAAAGTCAACATGAAAGAAAATATCCTAAGGGCAGCAAGAGAGAAGCACCTAATTACTCTTAAAGCAAAAGACATTAGACTGACAATGGACCTCTCAGTAGAAACCCTACAAGCCAGAAGAGAATGGGAGCCTCTTAAGAAAAAAAAGTCTACCAAAAATTTTATAGCCAGCTAAACTAAGCTTCATAAATGAAGAAAAAATAAAATCCTTTCCTAACAAACAAATACTAAGAGATTTCATCACCACTAAACTTGCTCTGCAAGAGATGCCCAAAGGAGTTCTAAACACGGAAACAAAATATGATACCCAGTATCATAAAAGATCACATAAGTACAAACCTCATGAATTCTCCCTTTTTGTGTGTGACAGGGTCTCACTCTGTCACCCAGGATGGAGTATGTGTCATGATCATGGCTCACTGCAGCCATGACCTCTTGGGTTCAGGTGATCCTTCTGCTTTAGCCTCCCTAGTAGCTGACTCTACTGGCATGCGCTACCAGCCCAGCTAATTTTTAGATTTTTTTTGTGTGTAGAGACAAGGTCTTGCTATGTTGTCTAGGATGGGGTGTTGAACTCCTGGGCTCAAGCAATCCTCCTTCCTCAGTCTCTCAAAATGCTGGGATTACAGGTATAATCCACTGCACCCAGCAAGATCCTATAAAACTACACATTTGAAACCCCAAGGGAGCAAGCTTATAACACTACGGCAAGAACAAAATCTCATATATCAATACTAACCCTGAATGTAAATGACCTAAACACCCCACTTGAAAGATACAAAATGGCAAAAGGATAAAAAAAGAAAACCCAACAAGACACTGCCTCAAGGGGACCTACCTACTGGCCAAAGACATCTACAGACTCAAAGTAAATGGGTAGGAAAAGTGATATCATACAATTGGGGGAAAAAATGAGCAGGAAGGCTGGGTGCTGTGGCTCATACTTATAATCCCAGCAATTTGAGAGGCTGAGGCAGGAGAAATGCGTGAGGTCAGGAGTTTGAAGCCAGTCTGGACAAGACAGCAAGACCTCATCTCCACAAAAATAAAAAAAATTAGCTGGGCAAGGTGGTGCATGCCTGTAGTCCCAGTTACTCGGGAGAGTGAGGCAGGAGCATTGCCTGAGCCCAGGAGATCGAGGCTGTGATGAGTCACAACCATGCCACTGCACTCCAGCCTGGGCAGCAGAGTGAGACCCCGACACCCCATACAAACAAAAAAAGAACTTGGAACTCCTGGCTCTGAGGTGTCCTTTGTTAGCTGCTCAAGTTTGTCTGTCTGTAAGTAGAGAAGACCTGATCCATACCTTTGCAGGCCATGTCCTGACCACCAAGTCACAGCTTGCGTGACCAGCGAGGAAGACACACCGAGTGCAAGGACCACCAGCCGAAGCCTGGCATTGGGAGCCCGGAAGGAGGCTACACTGCCTGCAAGCAGAAGATGGCGGTGAGCGTACGGCAAGTGTGGGCAGGCCCACAGGTGAGCTGTGGTCGGGCCACATCACCTGATGCCATCTTGACACTCAGGAAGACAGAGTTAATATATAATTTTATGCACACAGCTGAAATGTTTATGGAGGAGCAACTCACACCCCATAAAATTGGCCATGTTCAAGCATACAATCCAGAGGGTTTTAGTA
This sequence comes from Tarsius wallacei, assembly GCA_963574415.1. NCBI lineage: Eukaryota > Metazoa > Chordata > Mammalia > Primates > Tarsiidae > Tarsius > Tarsius wallacei. Next base: position 5,542 of record CAUYQG010120579.1, on the reverse strand, counting down.
TGCTCACAAAGTTGTGCACCGATCACCACTATCTAATTCCAGGACGTTTTCATCACCCCAAAAAGAAATCCCATACCTATGAGTAGTCACCCTGCCCCCTCCCCCCCAGCCCCTGACAATCACTAATCTACTTTCTGTCTCAATGGGTTTTTCCTATTCCAGGCTTTTCACTGAGAAGCATACAGCATTGGTCTTTGGTGACAGGCTTCTTTCCCTTAGCGCAATGCTTTCAAGGTTCATCTATGCTATAAGCACATATCAGTGCTTCATTTCTTTTTAACGGCTAAGTGATATTCCATTCCATGTATTTACTGCATTTTTGTTCACCCACTCATAATGGGCATTTGGGTGGTTTTCTTTTTTGGCTTTTATGGATAATGTTGCTATGAACATTTGTGTACAAGTTTCTGGGTGAACACATGTTTTCATTTTTCTTGGGCATATAACAGGGAGCAGAGTTGCTGGGTCATATGATCACTCTGTTTAACCCTGTGAGGAGCTGCCATATTTCTCCAAGGCTGTTATGCTGTTTCATTCTTCCACCAGCAATGAAAGTGTGGAGGTTCCAGTTTCTCCACAACCTTCTCAACACTTGTTATTGTCTGTCTTTTTTATTATAGCCATATTAGTGGAACAACATACATAAGGTCAAAAGGAACCTAGGATCACTTATTACTCTTCTTACTTTCTTGCTACAAGTACTTCTCCAAGATTTCTCAGTATTAACATGGAAAAAAACTCAGTTCCTTGTTTTTTTAAGCAATGTAGCATTTTCAAATTCAGCATTCAAAAGGCATAAAAGGTGCCACGTGAAGTTCCTTCTCCATTCCTGTCTCTAGTTACCACATTCTCTGCCCTAAAAGCGACTAAAATGCTACCAGCTTTTTAAAACCCCCTTTAGAGCTAGTTAGTACATGTGTCATCAAATATTAAATATATTTTCATCCAAACTTTATGCAAATGTCAGCATTCTGTATGCAATATTCAATACTGCATTGTTTCACTTAATATGTTTGAAGAACATTCCATTTCACTACATAAATAATATTCTCATTATTTTTTGAAGCTGCATAGTATTCGATAGCATTCCAAGCTTCATAACCATAATGTATTTAACCTATCCCTTAGAGACAAAATTTAGGTTATTTCCAAATTTGCTATCATTAATATTGCTACAATGGTTAAATAACCTTAGTTAGCAACAAATATACACGCTGAGAAACATGTCCTGTGGGAATTTCCTCATAGGCACACCACAGCGTGTACTCACACAGGCCTAGATGGTATAGTCTACTGCACAGCTATAGAACATGGCATGGCCTATTACTCTGACCACTGTCACATATATGGTCCGTCACTGACCAAAGTGTAGCTACGCAATGCACAACAGTGTGTGAGTATATCTGTAGGACTCATTCCTGGAAGTGGAATTGCCGGGCGAGAGGAGTGTCCATGTTTGCGATTTTGATAAATTCCTCTCCACGGAAGCTGTGTCAAGGGACGACCTCACCAACAGTGACTGAGTGCCAACCCACTCTTCCCACCATGTTGTCAGACTATGCTCTTTCTGATCCATTAGTCAAACTAGAGCCAGAGTTGTGTGTGTGCAATCTGCAGTCTTTATCTTTGATTATATGGGGGTGCCAACAAAATGTACGCACAATTTAAGAGAAGTTATCTATGTATTACTTTTTGAAGTTGAATTGAATCCCGGTAGCAATGTGCAGTATGACATTCACTCAACCATGCGTCTGCCATTTTCTTTGACTGCCCTGCCTGTCGCATGGTGACACCAGCATTCATTTGGTCATCTTTTTTTTTTTTTTGAGTTGGAGTCTCACTCTGTTGCCCAGGCTGGAGAATAGTGGCACACTGGGCTCTGGTGATCCTTCCGCCTCAGCCTTCCAAGTAGCTGGAACTACAGGTGCGAGCTACCATGCCTGGCTAATTTATTTATTTATTGTAGAGACGAGGTCTTGCCAAGTTGCCCATGCTGGTCTCGAACCTGGGGGCTCAGGCAATCCACTCGCCTTGGCCTCCCAAAGTGCTGGGATTACAGGCTGAGCCACCGAGCCTGGTTGAACATCATCTTTTGAGTGAACGTCATCCTTAGGATGTGTATCCAATTTCTTGGCAGCCCCTGCATTTGCAGGAACCATAGGTAGTTCCTCTCCAGTGAAATAACACCCCTTGCCTCCTTTTCTATTGAGTTGTTGGCCTTTTAAACTTATTATTATTGGTTTGTAGAAACTCTATTGCAAATCCTTCCTTGCATGTTGTCTGACTGCTTGCCATGGTTCTGTCATGCAAAATTTTTGTGCCCCTTTTGCAAAATTGCTGAACAATCCTTTCCCAGGGGCTTCTGAGACTTGTGTCACAACTGGAAAGAAGAAGGTGATCTATCCAACGCAACCTCTTGATGGTTTTGGGGCCTTTCCCATCTGGCAAAGACATTAGACATATAAAACACACTGGCTCTTGGTCTAGGCTTCCCATTACCAAAGCTCTCTGCTAAGGCGACTGGGGAAAGAGAAATCCTTGATTTTTTTTATTCAGTCATCAAAGAACGGTCTACGTGATTTCACTTGATTTTTAACAACAACAAAAAAAAGTTTTTAGATCTTACCAACAGTAATTATCCGCAACAGGGTCAGCATCCACTTCTTGTTGGCCAATTTCCAGAAAGGAGTGGCTATGAGGAGTATTGGAGAAAGAAACGCAAGACTGAGGCCTTCAAGTCCAGTGAGTGCCAGTGTTTGCAGCGGAAAGTAATAGATCATCGGTCCCAGGTCATGGTAGAGAGACCAGGAAACATACCCTGCGAAACGAGTTTACCAAGAGAGACACTGTGACTGGCATTGCTCCTCCCCGCAACGGCAGCTCTGCTGGCCACCCTCCTTCCTGACTCCGCCCTCCCTGGGCTCCGGTGACAATGGCAGGCCCTGTTGAGAACCGTCCTTGTCTGTTACTTTAACCATATCAATGCAGGCAGTCCCTTTATTCTTCTTTTTTATTTTTTAAATATGTGCATTGTTCTTTTTATTTTTAGAGAGGAGGTCTAACTATGTTCCCCAGGCTGGTCTCTAACTCCTGATCTCAAGTCATCCTTCCGCCTCAGCCTCCCAAAGTGCTGGGATGACAGGGGTAAGCCACTGCGTCTGGCCAGTCCCTTTATTAAGTCCTATCCATTTGGCCCCCTGCGTTAAATTTGGCTTCCTGTAAGGAACATGATGGATAAAATTTCCTTACCTGTTGATCCCTCTATAATGAGAAATATTGTGAAAACCAAAAACCAGCAAGCAGCAAGGCTGCCTCCTCCCACCCTAAAAGGCATCCAGAAGCACTAAGTACTAAGCACTAAATCGTCAGGCAACAATCAATCCAGGCAGTGGTGGCCTGGGAGTCCCTGACCTGAGTGGAAGCACCTCTGCCAACACCCCTGATGTCATTCTGTGCAACGAGGACAATTAGCAGCAATTATGGGCGTTTACTCAGCACCAGGCTCTGTGCTGAGCATGAATCAGATTCTTCTACTCCTCACACTGCCCCCTGGCCTGGAGGTGGAAATTGTTTCTACTCACCTCTTACAAAAGCAAAAGCAAACTAACTTGACAAGAACAAGACAACCAACAAAACCCCAAGACTCACTGCTTGGGGTCACCCAGGGGAAGCAGCAGCCTGACCTTAAGTCCAGGCAGTCTGGCTCCACCCAGAGGGGCCTGGGGTGACTTTCTCCCAGGCCACTTTTCAACCCCTGTCTCTTAATCAGTAAAATGGGACTTTTAACCAACCCACGGAATGGGCAGATTAAGTGAGGTCAAGCACACCAGGTACCTAGCACCTGGGGTACTTACTGAACGCTTCACACTTCCCAACTTACAAACTGAGCCAGAGAGACAGCGTCTGAATCCCTCCTGCAGAGTGACCTGCACCCAGAAAATCAAGTTCCCAGGAAGGCGCCGCCGCTGGGCCACAGAGTATTTGTTTCATAGTGAGCCAGAGATTCCAGCACCTTCCCCAGCGTCTGCCTGGGAGCCCTGATGTTAATCATACACCCCGACAGCGTCGCAGCAACGACTGTCCTCGGGCCTCCTCGCAAAGCAGCAGGCGCAGACCCAAGTCCGATGTTTTGTGCCAAATGCCGGAGTGTCCAGCCGCTACCAAAGCCACCTGTCCCAGGCCAGGCCCAGGCAGTCGCTGGGGACTCCCCACCCCACCGACAGCCCACGGGAACGTTCCTTCCGGACGTTAAGGTTCAGTATCAGACTTGTTAGAATAAACGTAAAGAGGTGGGGGCCCTGAGGGGTGCCGGAGCCCGGGATCAAGGTCGCCACGTGGGGGATCCGCCCGGAGCTGCGTGGGGCCCGCACCGTCCCCACGGGCTAGCGCAGACGCCTGGGCCTGGGGCCGTCAGTCGCTTCTTCTATTCCCTTTGGGGCGCAGTGGCTCCCGAGACGACACGCGTCTGCGCCCGGCCGGCGCCCCCTCCCTCCCCAGCTCCCACGCCAGGACAGGCGGAACCGGGACGCCGGTCCCCCGCTTACCCAGGAGCGTCTCCAGCAGGATGTCCCTCCACGGAGAGCGCATGGCCACGTCCCCTGCCCGCCGCGCCCCTCCGAGCGCGCCCCCTGCCCGACGCGCCCCTGCAACTCCGCCACCCTCCGCGGGCCCACGTGCCGAGCCGCCGGAGCGGGGCGGGGCGGCTGGTCCCTCCCTTCCCCGCCACGCCCAGCTCCCTGCCGGTGCCACCTGTATACCCCGCGCCCCCGCGCCCGCCTCGGGTCCCGAGCCCCGCCCCGCCCCCGACACCCAGCTGGGGACCTCGCCGTCGGGCTTGCGCTAGGGGCAGCCCCCGGAAGGATGGTGGGGACCCGCGGGGCTGAGACGGGGCCAACGGGGCGCGTGGGGGAGGAGGGGCGGAGGGGAGGGCTGGGGGCTGGGGGGGACGGGAGTGGGGGGGAGAGGCCGGTGAGACACCCGGACTGCTAGCAGAGGTAAGGAGGGACTTGGACACACCCTCTCCCATTGTGCATTGTCTTGGCACATTCTCTAGGGCGTCCTCTGAAGCACAAAGCTTTCTGTGCTGGCGAGGTCCAACGTCTCTGTGGTCACTTTTGTCACCTGTGCTTTTGGCGTTGTAGCCTAGAATCCATCGCCTGAGGCAGGGTCGTGAAGGCTTGTGCCTCGGCAGTGAGGAGGAGTTGGGGTGCCTTGTGGGGCCACCCCCAGGCCGCGTCCTCACCCCCGGGCTGCCCTACACCCGCTCAACTTTGATAGGAAACTCCCAGTTTGTTGATTTCGCCCTGGAAAAGGGACCCCAAATCCCGGCAGCTGCAGGATTTTCTCAAGATGTGAGTGGAAAGTCTGCCCTCTCCAACCCTATGAATAATGGTAGTGGAGAGCTCCCCCACCACCCAAGGAGAAGGGGAGATGTTCTGGTCAAGGAGCCAGTGAACTAGGCCTGCGGACTCTCCATCAAATATGGCGCACCCAGGAGGTATTTATTTGTTTACTTACTTATTTTTGAATCAGTCTCACTCTG
>CAUYQG010120569.1:0-10181 GCA_963574415.1 Tarsius wallacei | reverse complement strand
GGGCACAGCGGCATGTGCCTGTAGTTCCAGCTACTTGGAAGTCTAAAGTAGAAGGATCGCCTGAGTCCAGCAGTTTGAAGCTGTGGTGGCCGTGAGCGTGCCACTGCACTCCAGCCTGGGCAACAGAGTGAGACTCAGACTCAAAAAAATAAAAAAAAAAGAACAGCTTAGAAGCCAGATCTTGCCAAAGTCCTTAATGGCTTCATTTCCCTGGTATAAAACTGGTGATACTTGGGCCTTCTTCCCAGGATTTCTTGGGAAATCAGATAAAGTAAGCACTTACATCAATAGGCTCTTAGGAAGCTCTGGAAAATAATGTAGCTATTATTATTGTTGTTGTTGCTTTTCATGATCAAGTCTATACCTCTTGATTTTAGGTTCTTCTCCAGTCTCTCCTTCAGGCCTGATTGTTGATACCAATGTGTTCACTGCCAAATAACCTTTAGACAGTGTCTCAAATCCCTAATTCGGGCATTCAGTTAAGTACATAGTGTATGTAAGGCATAGGGAAAATTAGATTTCAGGGCAAAGAAGTTATGCATTCTATATCTGATGTACTTAGTTTAGAGGGGAGATTGAAATACATATGGGACCGGGAACAGTGGCTCATGGCTATAATCCTAACACTTTGGGAAGCCGAGGTGAGAGAATTTCTTGAGCCCAGGTGTTTGAGACCAGTCTGGGCAACATAGTGAGACCCCCATCTCTACAAAAAAATTAGAAATTAACCAAGCATAGTGGCATTCACCTGTAGTTCCAGCTACTCAGGAGACTGAGGCAGAAGGATCACCTGCGCCCAGGAAACTGAGGCTGCAGTGAGCCATGATCATGCCACTGTATGCCAGCCTGGATGACAGAGTGAGACCCCAACTCAAAAACAAACAAAATTTTGTACACAGATAACCATAATGTACAGCAGCGTGATGAGTTCAACAAAGAAGAGGCAAACCCAAGCAGCAGCTGGGTGGGTCCATGGTGAGAACGGTATTTCAGCCCTTGGAGGCTGGGGAAGAAGTAAAATGTGGTGATGATGGCAAAGGAAGTTCCAGGCATTGGGTCAGCCAGACAAAGACACAGAGCTCTTTGCACCATAGGTCTGTCCTTAAACTGCAGAAAGTGTTTTCGAACACAGAACTCTCAGAGCTATCTGCCCAGAGCTAATCAAGTAAGGGGGAGGATCACTAAACCAGTGGCTTTCAAGATTATGTGATTGTGACCAATAGTAAGAAATTCATTTTAGACCAGGCACAGTGGCTTACACCTGTAATCCCAGCACTTTGGGAGTCCAAGGCGAGATTGCCTGAGCTCAGGGGTTCGAGACTATCCTGGGCAGCTTGGCGAGACGTCATCTCTACAATAAAAAAAATTAAGGTTGTGCACAGTGGCTCAAGCCTGTAATCCCAGCACTTTGGGAAGCCAAAGCGAGAGGATTACCCGAGTCCAGGAGTTTGAGACCAGCCTGGGTGACTTGGTGAGACCTGGCTTCTACAATAAATCAAAAAATTAGTCAGGCATGGTGGTATGTGCCTGTAGTTCCGGCTACTTGGAAGGCTGAGGTGGAAGGATAGCCAGAGCCCAGCAGGTCGATGTTGAGGTGGCCATGAACATGCCACTGTACTGCAGCCTGGGTAACAGAGGGAGACTCCAACTCAAAAAAAATAAAAAATTAGCTGTGTGGCACCTGCCTTTAGTGCCACCTACTCAGGAGGCTAAGGTAGAAGAATTGCCTAAGCCCAGCAGGTGAGACTGACTCAAAAAAAAAAGAAAAAGAAAAAGAAAAAAAGACACAAATACACACATACAAAAGGAAATTTCATGAAACAATAATTAGCCTTACTACATATGATGCCCCTGGACATTTATTAGTCTATTTTCTTCTACTTTCATTTTTTATACTGTTGATTTATCTCAATTTGAACAAACCAGGTATACAAAGACATTTTTAATTCATTCAAGCAAATTTGATTATGGACTCTATGGACACAATACCAAGAATTTTGCTCATTTTTAAGATGTGATGATGGATTCATGATTATGTTAGAAAATATACGGCTTTAGAGATACATACTGGCACTGGCATATGTATAAGCAAATTAGTATGATGTCTGAAATTGCCTTTAAGACATTTTCTCGAGGAATAAGAGAAAAAAACAAAGGATAGAAGAAGGAAATATGACAATATCTTGATAATTGTTGAGCCTGGGTGTTGGGAGTATGGAAGTTCATTTTACTGTTCTCTCTACCATGTGTGTTTGTTTGTTTGTTTGTTTGAGTAGGAGTCTCACTCTGTGGCCCAGGCTGGAATGCAGTGGCATGCTCCCAGCCATCACAGCCTCAACCTGCTGGGCTCAGGCAATCCTTCCACTTCAGCCTTCCAAGTAGCTGGAACTACAGGAGCACACCACCACACCCAGGTAATTTGTTTGATTTATTGTAGAGACAAGGCTCACCATGTTGACCAGGCTGGTCTTGAACCCGTGGGCTCAGGCAATTGTCTTGCCTCAGCCTCCCAAAGTGCTGGAATGACAGGCATGAGCCACTGTGACCGGCTCTGTTCTCTCTACTTTGTATATGTTTTTTAAAGTTTATAAAGAAAAGTTAAATGCCAGTTATACTTTGATTTCACTGCTCATTAATACAGCATGACTTAGAGTCTGAAAAACACTGTATTCAAATAGTCAATATAAATGCAAAGTAGACAAGAGGACCAGGTGGACAAATGTACCAGGCTGAACCTTTGAGAACTAGACATCTGTTCATGGGAAAATGATTAATTGACTTCTCCAATAAATATATAAGCTGCTCAAACGTCAAAACTTGTTGCTAAGTCATTTTACATAAAATATTACATATCTAAGTTCGTAGCTATGACATTCTAAGACAAAATTTTCTTTTTTTTTTTTGAGTTGGAGTCTCACTCTGTCGCCCAGACTGGAGTGCAGTGGCTGCTCCCGGCTATCACAGCCTTGACCTGCTGGGCTCCAGCGATCCTTCCGCCTCAGCCTTCCGAGTAGCTGGAACTACAGGCACGTGCTACCTCGCCCAGCTAATTTTTTTGATTTATTGTAGAGATGAGGCCTCGCCAAGTTGCCCAGGTGGGTCTCGAACCCGCGGGCTCAGGCAATCCACTCACCTCAGCCTCCCAAAGCGCAGGATTACAGGCTGAGCCACCGAGCCCGGCTGACAAAATTTTCATATAAAACAAAAGTTTAAAAAGAAAGAAATATTTACCTTCAAAATTCTGAGCTCAAAGTATGGTACTCAACACCCTGAATGAGAAACTTACAAGGCAATGGACATTCATCTTGTTTCTCTTAGGTCGATTAATTTTTTTTCCTGCCTTATAACAATTTATGACGAATCACAAAGAATCAGAAAATAGAACTGATCCTTTATAACTGTCTGTCAGCCTTTTTGAAGTCTCTTCCAATTTTGACACAAACACATTCAAAATAGTGTGAGCAAAGAACCCAGCGATTGCCTTGAGTTTAAAAGCCTATTTTGCTCAAAAGTCTTAACATATTTTAAGCAGCAGATTTAATGTTTAACTGCAGTTGTGTTTTCTCTTAAGGCAACTAGCGTGATGTATCAAGGGCTGCTTCCATCTGCGACAACATTTTTCATATCCAAATGTATTCATGTATGTAATTCCCAATTATTCAAAAAATATTCTGCTCAGGCCTTTGTTTGCACACAGCCCCAAGATTCTCATTACAAGTGGAGGTCCAATTTGTCATTGTTACACCCTTCAGCAACACTCCTGTCAAACAACGATTATTTCAGAAGTGCACAAGCCAGGAAGACAGATGCAGGGTCATTTACTGTAAGAAAGTAACCAGCGCTGGCAACAAGGGGTTGTTGCTGATATTTTCCCAGTGTTGCTATGTGTGAAGGCTGAAGGGTTTATGTGTTTCCCACAGGGCAGATAGTGTCTGGATAAATCAATATAGAATAGTGGCAAACATAATTGGCATTTCAATGTACTATACAACTGATTCCCTTCAAGACAGAAAATGGTTATAATCCTTATAACAGCTGAAAATAAACTTTAGGAAGTCTTTATTGAACAATCATTGTTAACTCCTAAAATGTGGCATGGGTCTCTTAAATTTCCTGGTTAATTGATATATATATATTGGAGTTTTTTGTTTTGTTTTTTGTTTTTTGGTTGTTTTTTTTTTTGAGCTGGAGTCTCACTCTGTCACCCAGACTGGAGTGCAGTGGCCGTTCCCGGCCACCGCAGCCTCGACCTGCTGGGCTCTGGCGATCCTTCCGCCTCAGCCTTCCAAGTAGCTGGAACTACAGGCGTGCGCTACCACACCCGGCTCATTTTTGATTTATTGTAGAGAAGAGGTCTCACCAAGTTGCCCAGGCGGGTCTTGAACCCGCGGACTTAGGCAATCCACTCACCTCAGCCTCCCAAAGCGCAGGATTACAGGCTGAGCCACCGAGCCTGTCTTGTTTTGTTTTTTAGAGACCAGAAACCTTGTTTATTTTTCTCTGTGCAACAGATAATGTGGAATTTCTGTTTTAGCTTGTAAGTCTCTCTAAGGGTGAAAAAATAATTGACCTTGAACACTGATATGCAACTTGCCTTCTGATAATTTCAGTTTAATTGGGTGAGGGAGACCAGTAGAGTTTGCTTGGGCTAGTAAAATATGGGTTTTCCATTGCATTAGGTTAGAAGCCAGTGATATGGCTATTGTTCTTGGCTGTCCATTTTGCTTCCTTTTCTTCTTCTTCTGATAAATCCTAACCCCTGAGCTCAGAGATGAACACATAACCAGGCATGACTAATACATCACCCTAGTCAAAGTGATAATTCTGTAATGATCACAAGGGTGAGACCCAATCTGATCTAATCAATATTTTTCCCTAAAGGAGCTAGCAGGGAGGGTGTTTTGCTTTTATAGGTCTTGGAGCTTGAAGGATGTAAAGACCTGCCTGCATACAGCCTGTTCTCCACCATGTGAAGAGAGTCCACTTTCAATGGGAGATAATAAGATCAACATACAGGATACAGATGGGCGGGGGGAGGGAAAGGGGGGAGGGAAAAAGAGAACATTAAGATGATCTACTTTGATTTCCTAGATCCATCTGAATTCCATCCTTGGATTTCCCTGGTAAAATGAGTTAATCAATTCCTGTTGATTTTTTTTACCCGAACAGAGCAGGATTTCTGTTATTTGTACCTGAAAGAGTCCTGACATGTAGAAACTGTACTAAGTGATACAATGTGCTTACTAAGGCTATAGTTGTAGGGAATGTCTCAGGAAAAAAAAAAGAGCCGGGCGCGGTGGCTCATTCCTATAATCCCAGCACTTTGGGGGGCCCAGGCAAGAGGATTGCCTGAGCCCAGGGGTTTGAGACCAGCCTAGGCAATATGGGGAGACCTCATCTCTACAATAAATCAAAAAATAAGCCAGGCATGGTAGCCTGCACCTGTAGTTCCAGCAACTTGGAAGGCTGAGGTGGAAGGATCACCTGAGCCCAGCAGGTCAAGGCACTCTAGCCTGGGTGACAGTGAGACTCTGACTCAAAAAAAAAAAAGAGAAAAATACAATGTCAGGATGTTAGAATTATTTGTTTGTTTCTGGTCTTCACTAGCATTCTGGAAGAAAATAACTAACTTCACTCCATGCTGAGTCATCTGAAAACAGAAGGAGGATAGAACCAACTTTGTGGAGCTGTCCTCTCCTCAGTCACCCTCAATCTTAGACCACTGGCACTTGGATAAGCCAGGCCTTGGAGAATTGTCAAAGTGGAAATCTTTGCCTTAGCTTGCAGTTGGTGTGAACAAAGTCAAGGTAACTGGGATCCAAGAGGAGTCAGAAAAAAACAGAAGGAAGCTTTAAGATTCAGGGTGTTCCCAAACCCCTCATTTTCTGTACCCCCTACCTAGGAAAAGCAATACATTTCCCCTCTGTAAAGCCTTGTTTTCTAGGATTCATCTTGGAATCAAGTGACAGATCCATATTACATCCCCAGTTCATAGGTCGGGTTTTCAGGGAAACACTCAGATTTGAGCCCAAGAGGTCTCTTGGAGAATGCTCTGGGGAATGGTATCCCTGGGGGATGAGAGAAACAGGATTGGTCAGAGGGAGGAGTCAAGTGATAGATAAGCAGTCACAACCAAGGCCTACAGAGAGCTTTGATCTGAGAAGACCCTTCAAAACTATTCTGCCTTCAGCTAAGGCAACTGGGCCTTTGTACCCCCTCTTTGAGCAGTCCTTGGCTATTGACTTCAGGGATATCTTGGGTGAGGCTGGGGGCAATGCCCACAAAATAACTCAAGCTGAGAGCCATCAGCTGCCAACACTCCCAGCAGCTGAGGAAGAGTGGTTCAGTCCTGAAGGAGGGAATCTGGGTGCATCTCCCAAATACTGTGAAAATCATGGTCTTCGTGCAAGGGCAGGGCGCATGGTGAGAACTGCAGGTGGACCAGCAGAGGACATATTTGGGTTCATTTGGGGTCTTGTGCTCCACTTCTTCTGAGGAATTCTTCCTCCCTAGCCAACACGTATTTCTCTCCTTTCCAAACTTCTTATACTCAACTTAAAGTTGGCACCTCTCAATTTAAGCAATATTTCCCCTTTCATTCGGTTACTCTTGCCTTCTCAACTATGTCAGAACCTACTGAGAACTCAGGGCCAGTTTTGTTTCTTCCCTTGCTTGTAGCTTCTGGTGCAGCACACTGTTATTGATCGACCCAATTTGGAAGTGTTGAACTGACTTTAGAAACCAATTACTTGAAAAAAAATTTTTTTTTAGTTGGAGTCTCACTCTGTCGCCCAGGCTAGAGTGCAGTGGCACACTCATGGCCACCACAGCCTTGACTTCTGGGCTAATGCAATCCTTCCACCTCAGCCTTCCAAGTAGCTAGAACTACAGGCACATGCCACCATACCCAGCTAATTTTTTTGATTTATTGTAGAGACAAAAATCTCACCAATTGTCCCAGGCTGGTCTCAAACCCCTGGGCTCAGGCAATCCTCTCACCTCGGCCTCCCAAAGTGCTGGGATTACAGACTTGAGCCACTGTGCTTGACTAGTTGAAAATTTTAGATTCATTTAGGACTAAAGATTTATATTACACATGATATTCATTATATTTATATTACATATTCATTAGGACTGAGATTTATATTACACATGATCAGTTCCTACCTTTTTGCAATTTTTATTTTTATTATTTTTCTTAACTTTTTGTAGATACGAGGTCTTGCAATATTACTCAGGCTGGTCTCGAACTCCTGTGTTCAAGCAATCCTCTCACCTCGGCCTCCCAAACTGCTGGGATTAATAGGTATGAGCCATGGCACCTGGCCCTTTTGCAATTTTAGGTGTTTACCTAGATCCTTCCTTCCTTCAATCACATCAGAAATCCTTTTGTTGACCTGCCATTACTCAGAATCCGCACTTATTTTGCCAGTCAAATTGGTGTGGGAATGTTCCCTTCCTGCAGGCTGAGGGCAGTTCTTGAAAGATTTTCCTTTTGAGAATGCTTCCATCAAGCTCTTTCCTCTTTGACTTTCATTTGTTTCCTAGAAATGCCCATGCTGGGACAAAATTGCTTTATCCAGATGCCAGTGATTGAAAAGACACTCTAATTATCTGTCGATGGCAAATCATAAAACTTGTTTGGAAACCCATTTGTCAAGCTTGCGAACGTTCAGAGGAAAGAGTGGTCTGCCTAGTACCGCTAAAATAAGCCTGATATTTGGAACTGCTGTAGGCTTGATTGCATTGAATTATAAATTGAATCTTTACTAACTTAACCTCTGGGAGGTTTTCGGGGATTGTTTTATTCAGCTTTACTGACTACCCAGCCCGTAGCAACTCTGGCAATGATTCCCCTAGCGGCACAAAGGGGCTGCCCAGCCCCATAGCAGAAGTTCATGAAGGCTGCACTTGGCTGCAGAGTTTGGAAAGATCTAAGGTCTTTAGAGACTAGAAATGTGTTTCTGCCTTGTCTTAACTGGCAGTATGAGCCTCTGGCATTTCAAAGTGCAAGTCATTAGTGTCCACCAGGGTGATGTTAATCTGTCTGTGTTTCAGTCTCAGGACATTTTCCAGTTGCTTCTGCCACAACAATCTCTGCCATCTCAGTGCCTTTGATGTCCCTTGTGAATTCAGAAGTTCCGCAGTGCCGGCAGGACTTTACAAAAACTGGTTGCTGACTGATCTTTCTCCTCCATCTTTGAAGTCATCCTTAAAGAAGAAGACACAAAGCTCATTTAAAAGGTGGAACTTTTGTTTGGCACTTTTTTTATTTTTTAAAATTTATATTTACAGACATGGTCTCACTTTGTCACCCAGGCAGAAGTGCAGTGGCATGAGCATAGCTCATTACAGCCTCGAACTCCTGAGCTCAAGCAATCCTCCCACCTCAACCTCCCAAGTAGCTGGGACCAACAGGCACTAGCCACCACAGCTGGCTAATTTTTTTTTTCAGGGTGGGGGGTGGGTAGAGACAGAGTCTTGCTATATTGCTCAGACTGGTCTCAAACTCCTGGCCTCAAGCAGTCCTCCTGCCTTGGCCTCCCAAAGTGCTGGGATCATAGGCATGAGCCACGAAGTCTTGTCTGTGTGGCACTTTTAAATTTGAGCTGAGAGACACTTGTTGTTGCTTTATTATTACTATTATTATTATTATTATTATCTGTAGAAAGGAGACTTTTATTTTGAATTTAGGGTTTGAGTCATGCAGTCTGGGGAACTTAAGCTGATGTTGATTACATCCAAAACAAATATAATACTAGAGGAGGAAGATGAGGGATTGCCAGAAGGCAAACAAAAACAAGGCATTTGAATGGTTTTGGGGACTTGGGAAGGTCTGACGGTCCAGGTGACATTGGAAAGGGCTGTAAGGGCTGGGAGCTGTCAGGACATACTGTCCTCCATCTTCCTGGAATGCCTGAGCTGCACCTCCTGCTGTCTGAGCTTCAGTTTTGTGGGGGCTGAAAAGGGAGGGCGTTCTTCTTTCCTAAGATCTTTCCAGCTCTCCAGTGTGTTAAAATGACATGAAGCCAAACCAAACCGAAGAGCTAGCTGGCGATTGTTAAGAGCCTTGGCCTTTTATTTAATCATCAGAAAAACCAAGGCTCCTAAGTGCTGGTAAAGTGCCAGATTAATTATTCAGAAACAAGTGCTGAGATTGGACCAAGTATTGTCTCATTAGCATGCAGTGTCCATGCTGGAGTCTGGTTAGAAAAGCCTCAGAGACTATAGGAGGGGTCGATGGGAAGGAAACCAGGAGAAAAATAATTTTTTTTTTTTTTTTGAGTTGGAGTCTCACTCTGTCGCCCAGACTGGAGTGCAGTGGCCGCTTCCAGCCACCACAGCCTCGACGGGCTGGGCTCCAGCGATCCTTCCACTTCAACCTTCTAAGTAGCTGGAACCACATGTGTGCACCACCACACCCAGCTAATTTTTTGATATTGTAGAGACGAGCTCTCGCCATGTTGTCCAGGGTGGTCTAGAACCCTTAAGCTCAGGGAATCCTCTCACCTCCACCTCCCAAAGTGCTGGGATTTCAGGCTGAGCCACCGTGCTTGGCTTGAAAAGAATTTTTATACTGATTTCTCCTCTATTTTATCAGTTTCCATTAACTCTTGAACTTGTTCCAATCAGGCTTTTGTCTCCACCATTCCACTTATAAATAACCTCCATGCAGCCAAACCCAGGGATGAGTATTCCCCCGGAGTCTATTTTACTGGGTTTCCTCCTTTTTTCAGCCTCCAAACATTGCAGTGCCCTAGGGTCCCCTTCCTCCCTAGCCAGTATCCTCTCGTCTTGTGGCTTTCTATACTATCTTTATGATGATGACACCAAAATCCCTGTCTCACTTCTCTGAGGTCCAGTCTCTAATCCACACTTGGATATTTAATAGAAATCTTAGAGATCCTTCTGTAGTTCATAAATATAATGACTGGGGCTTCATGCTCATGTGTGAAATGTGCTTCCCTACAACTATGTTACAGCATCAGCACATTATCTATCTCATGTGAAAAAAGAATAGATATCATAAACTGCTAGGCATGGTGGCTCATGTCTGTAATCCCAGCACTTTGGGAGGCCGAGGTGAGAGGATTGCCTGAGTCCAGGGTTTGAGACCAGCCTGGGCAACTTGGCGAGACCTTGTCTCTACAATAAATCAAAAAATCATCCAGCTATCTGGA
>CAUYQG010120565.1:0-15602 GCA_963574415.1 Tarsius wallacei | reverse complement strand
CCAGTTTTCTGCACATTGATTTTGGATCCCAAGACTTTACCAAAGTTGGTTATCAATGTGAGGAGATATTTAATAGACTCTTTAGGGTTTTCTAGGCATAGAATCATATTTTCAAAGAGGGATAACTTAACTTCCTCTTTTAATATTTAGATACCCCTGCTTTCCTTCTCTTGTCTAATTGCTCTAGCTAGGACTTCCAACACAATGTTGAACAAGAGGGGTGAGAGTGGGCAGCCTTGTCTTGTTCCAGTTTTCAGGAAAAATATTTTCAGTTTCTGTCCATTTAGTGCTCCACTAAATTATTATTGTTAGTGCTGTGCTTGTTTCAAGCATAGGTAAAAGTTAATAAAGACATCCAGTATAAAAAGCAATCTAGAAATCTATTTATTTGGCAGATCAATCTACAAAATGGCTGTGTAGCTCACTGTGAACCCTTAAGGTGAAATGTTTTTCTGTGATGTGATGAATATTTTTGAATTGTCTCATGCATTTGGAATTCATTTTAATGTTATCTCCCTTTTTTCAATACAAAAAGAAATGCATGTTGGGTCAATAGCTATGACTACTTTCAGACTTTCTACTAATATACTATGTCACTAAAAGGACACTAAACCAGTGGGATGGAGTTATATTTTATATCCATAATTTATTCATCCCTTCATGCAACACATCATGTTAAGTGAATAATGTGTACTAGGCGCTGCAAGAAATAATGGGAAAATAAAGATGGACAAGACGATTTTTTTCCCGAGGCATTTCTCAATAAAAGAGACCAACATGTGAACAGTGATGAAACAGTGTAAAGAATGTTGTGTTAGAACTATGAATTGGTGTGATGCAATGAATTCAGTCTGGGAATAGGAACACAGGGAAAGAATTGCTAACACTTATCACTGAAAGACAAATGGAAGTGGCAGGGGTCATTGGGTATAACAATATTTGAAATGCACTAAATTAGATTATAAAATATGTGGTGAAAATAATAGAAAATAGATGGGAGTTAGAGAGTTGTGGGAGATGAGACTGAATAGGAAGACAGGGACCATTTAATGAAAGGGCACAAGCATGATTTTAAAATCTTAAATATTATTGTGAAAGCTCTAGGAATAAGATAGATAAGTAATGGTACATAAATGTTCGCAATTTAAGAATATGCCAGTCTGTATTCCAAAGTGTTTATGCTTTTTCCAGCAATGTGTGAGAGTTCCAGTTGTTCTATTCTCCCCAACGTTTGATATAGTCAGTCTTCCTAATTTTATCTGTTTTAGTGAATGTGTAGGGATTATATTATTATTTTTCTCTTAATTTGATTTTCCCTAATGACTAATGATGTTGAACATCTTTTCCTGTGTCTATTTGTCATTGACAAATCCTTGGTGAGTTGCTGTTCAGATATTTTATTCATTTCCTTTTTTTCCTTTTTATTCATTTTAAAGAGTTCTTCGTATATTCTGGATACAAATTCTTTATCAGAAATACGTTTTGCATATCTTTTCTCCTAGTTTGCGACTTTTCATTCTCTCTCTCTTTTTTTTTTTAGTTGGAGTCTCACTCAGTCACTCAGGCTGGAGTGCAGTGGCACACTCACGGTCACCCCGTCGACCCACTGGGCTCAGGCAATCCTTCTGCCTCAGCCTTCCAAGCATCTGGAACTACAGGCACATGGTACCATGCCCAGCTAATTTTTTGATTTATTGTAGAGATGAGGTCTTGCCTAGTTACCTAGGCTGTTTTCGAATCTGTGGGCTCACCTCAGTCTCCCAAAGTGCTGGGATTACAGGCTTCAGCTTTTCATTCTCTAAACAATGTCTTTTGAAGCACAGATTTTCTTAATTTTGAGTTCAACTTAGCAATATTTTATTTTACTAATTGTGCTTTTGGTAATGTGGCTAAGAAGTTTTGCCTAAACTAAGGCTGCAAAATTTTTCTGCTATGTTCCATGTTTTTTCTAGAAATTTTTGTTTTTCAGTTTAACATTTAAGTATATCATCTATTTTGTATAAGGTGCCCTTTATCAAGCTGAAAAAATTATCTTCTCTTACTAGTTGTCTGGAGTTTTAATGGAAAATAGACATAAGATTTTCTCATATGTGTTTGTATCTATATTGTCCATTTTTTCTCTTTTAATTTGTTTTTATGGTGAAATACATTTATTTTCCAGTGTTGGGCTAGCCTTGTACTTCCAAGATAAATTCAACTTGATCATGTGATTGGATTTCTTTTTATATATTGGTGAAGTAGGTTATAACATATTACGTTTTTACATCCAGTTTATGAACCATGTTTGTTTATAATTTTTATTCTTGTAATAATTTCATTCAATTTCAATATTAGGGTAATGCTGGACTCTTAGAATAAATTAAAAAATATTCCCTACTCTTCAATTCTCTGTTTGTATAGAATTAATAGTATTTCTTCCTTAAAAGTTTGGTTGACACCACTGTAGAAGCCATCAGGACCTGGAATTTCCTATGGGAAGCTTTTTAACTGAAATTCAATTTCTTTAATACTTATAGGGCTATTCATATTTTTCCATTCTTATGAAATGAACTTTGGCAGTTTGTCTTTCAGGACATTTGTCAGTTTCATTCAAGGAAAAATATTTGTTTAAACTATTTTCTTATTGTTTTAATATTGGTAGACTCTAGTGATGTCATATCTCTAATTTGTGTATTTGATCTCTGTTTTTCTTATTATTCTGGTTAAAGGCTTATAAGTTTTATTAATCTTTTCAAATAACTAGCTTTCAGCATTATTGATTTATTTTTATTGTTTATTTGTCATTGTCTTTATTCTTAATTCTATCCAATGTCTTTTGTTCTTAGATATTGTAGTGTTCCTTTCTGGAAGTGAGATTTGGGTGTTTTTCATCTTCTGTTTCTTTGCTTAATATGGTCAATATTTTCTTTACTTTCTTGAATGCATATGATGTAGTTATACAAGCTGTTTTAATGTTTTTACCTAAATTTTCTATCATTTTTGTAATGCATGTTTTAATTTATTGACTTTTCTCATCAATGTGGCATATATATTTTTGTTTTCATGTCTGCTCCTTATTATTAGATGATGTACATTGTGCGTTTTACCTTGTTGGTACTGCATAATTTTTATTACAAAAAATGTTTTTGGACTTTGTTCTGGGTCATGGCTAAATTACATGGAAACCATTTAATTTGGGAGACCTTGATTTAAATCTTTGTTAAGCAGTGCCAGATTAATGTTTACTCTATTGCTATTTTTTTCCCCATTAGTAAGACAAAGTCCTTCTGAATACTTTACCTGGTACCTTGTGAATTATAACCTGTTCCACCCTGGCTCATGGGAATGGTAACTATTCCCAGATCTATGTGTGATCCAAAAACTTTTTTCACCCTTTGATCTTTTCAGACAATTCTTTGCATGACCTCAGATAGTTTCTTTCTACGTGTGTACTGAGCAGAGCATCACTAAATACTCAAGGGGGCTCCTCTACAGATATCCAGAATCCTCTCTCTTTGCAACTCTCTCCTCTGTAGTACTCCACTCCAATCACCCTGACCTCCCTGAACTCTCAGCTCCATCTGCTTTCTTTTGTGAGACCACCTAGTTTTGCTTTAGCTTCCGTATGTTGTGCCTCAACCTGGAAACTCTCTACAGACAATAAGAGGGGGCAATCCTAAGGATTACCTCTGATTTATCTAGCTTTGGCATAACTGTCCAGTGCTGTCTAATGTCCAGTGTTTGAAAATGTATTTTATATATCATGTATACATCTTGTCGAGGTTTTTTCTGTTTTGTTTTTTTTTGCAGGGAAGTCAGTTAGATCCCTGTTGTTTCATTTTGGTCATTTCTCAAGGACTAATAAAATTCCAAATTTTTGCATGTAACCAAGGATTTTAAGAATGAAAGTGACGCAATCATTTTTTAATATGAATGCCAAATATAGCCCAATGTAGATTATAGAACTTAGAGAAGTGGGTTAAAATACATTTATAATAATGCAGATAAAATTATGTGAAACTTGAATGCACTCAGTGACAGTTATGGAACATGAGGTAATTAAATATTTTGTAGTCATTTAAAAATCGAGTTTGCAAGGACCAAATGGCATTATTGAAAACAATTTATAATATAATGTTAAATTTTAAAAAGTAGGATACTAAATCATTTATATTATATTTTATTAGGAATAAGAAGAAACCTCTTATAAAACTTTATGTTTAGAAAAAAAAGAGTAGCAGAAATTCATAGCATTGTACCCATTGCACAGTAAAATTATGAGTGATTATATTTCTTGCTATTTTTTTCTGTATTTCCCAAATCTTATTTAATAGGTATTATTTTTATTATAAGAAAAGAAATTTCCAAAGATTTTTAGAACCTAAAATACATAGCACTGGAGATTGACTGGTCCTAGTAAATAAGTAAGAAGGAGGGGATTAGGTTAACTGTTTCATTTCTAGTTTGGGACTTGGAAAAATAACTAATCTAAGGAGTACCAAGGCAGAACAGCTGTTAAGAGGAACACATTGAGTTTACTTTTGACTCCTTTGAATTCGAGGTACTTGAGGTGTAAATATCTAGCAAGGCACTGGTTTCAAGTTTCTGAAACAATGAGTTCTGGGCAAAAAATATAGTGAGCCTTGAACATCCAACGTAATACTATAAGAAAATGACTGACGGTGGTGGGAAATTACGGGGAGGGGAGGGGAGGGGGGATGGGATTAATGATACTCAATATCTGCCTGGGGACGGGGAGACACCTTTTATCACCAAGGGTGTCTGAACGAAGCATATTTGTACATCTAATCCTTAACTGTACCCCAAAATATGATAATAAAAAATACTGAAAAAAAAAATAAATAAAAATAAAAATAAAAAAAATAAAGAGGATAATAGATCTAAAAAAAAAAAAAAAAGAAATACTCAGAGAATTCTAAATACTGAAACCAAAGGTTGAAATACACCAGCAGAAGATACTGCAAATCATAAAGTTCACAGGCTTTATGGAACATTAACACATATAGAGAAAATAAATAAATAAAGCAAACAGATAACAACCAATATGATGAATAGAAGAGTACCTTACATATCAGTATTAACACTGAACATAAATGGTCTCAATGCCCCGCTAAAAAGATATCGACTGGCAGAATGGATGAAAAACCACAATCCTAATATCTGCTGCCTTCCAAGAAATCTACTTAGCTCACAAAGACTCTGATAGACTCAAGATAAAAGTGTGGAGAAAAATATTCCACACAAATGGAAACCAAAAACGAGCAGGAGTAGCCATTCTTGTATTTGATAAAACAGACTTTAAATTAACAACAGAAAAAAAAGACAAAGACGGGTATTATACAGTTATTAAGGGATTAATCCAACAAGAGGACGTAATAATTTTAACTATATGTGTCTAACACCAGAGCTCCCAACTTCATAAAAAATAAATTCCAAAACTACAGAATAAAAAATTTTTCTCATCAGCACATGGAACATTCTCCAAGATAGACTATATGATAGGCCAAAAATCAAGTCTTAACTCAAAAAAATCAAAATCATATCAAGCACCATCTCAGACCACAGTGGAATAAAACTAGAAATTAACTCCAAAAATAACTTGTGAAACCAAACAAAAACATGAAAGTTAAACAATTTGCAATGATCCTTGGGTCAACAATAAAATCAAGATAGAAATTTTAAAATTCCTTGAAATGAATGACAACAATGAAACAAGTTATCAAAACCTCTGGACACAGCCAAAGCTGTACTCAGAGAAAAATTTGTAGTATGTAAGGCCTACATTAATAAGAATGAAAGACTGCATATCGATAACCTAACATCACACATCAAGGAACTAAAAACATGAAAAAATCAAACCCAAGGCTAGCAGAAGAAAAGAAATAATAAAGAGCAGAGGAGACTTAAATGAAATTGAAATTTTAAGGGTCAATGGAAAAAAAAGGTGGTTCTTTGAAAAGATAAACAAAATTGATAGACTACTAGTTAGATCAATTAAGAAATGAAGAGAGAAGACTCAAATTAGCTCAATCAGAATGAAAAAGGAGACATTACAACTGATACGACAGAAATTTTAAAAAATCATTCGAGACTGTTATGAACACCTTTATGCAAACAAACTAGATAATCTAGAGGAAATGGTTACATTCTTGGAAACATACAACCCCCAACCCTGAATCAGAAAAAAATAGAAGCCCTGAATAGACCAATGAGTAGCAATATTGAAACAGTAAGAAGTCTCCCAACAAAAAACCAAGTCCAGGACCCAATGAACTTATAGCTGAATTCTACCAGATCTTCAAAGAACTGGTACCAATTGTACTGAAGCTATTCTGCAAGATTGAAGAGGAGAGAATCCTCCTTAACTTATTCTGCAAGGTCAGGATCTCTATGATACCATAACCAGGAAAAGACACAACAACAACAAAAAGAAATCTACAGACCAATATCCCTTATGAACATAGATGTAAAGATCTTCAACAAAATATTAGCAAATCAAATTCAATAGCACATTTTTTAAAAATGCACCACCACCAAGTAGGTTTTATCCCAGATGCAAGGGTGGTTCAACATACACAAGTCAATAAACCTGATGCACTACATAAATATAATTAAAAACAAAAATAATATGGTCATTTCAATAGACACAGAAAAATCATCTGATAAAATCCAACATCCCTTCATGATAAAATCCCTCAGCAAAATAGGCATAGAAGGAACATTCCTCAAAATAATAAAAGCTATATATGACAAACTCACAGCCAATGTCATCCTGAACAGAGAAATGTTGAACACATGTTCCCTCAGAAGTGGATCAGGGCAAGGATGCCCACTTTTATCACTACTATTCAACATAGTACTGGAAGTCCTAGCCAGAGAAGTCAGGCAAGAAAAAGAAATAAGGGATATCTAATTGGAAAAGAAGAAATCAAAGTATCTCTATATGTTGATGATATGATCTTATACCTAGAGAATCCTAAAGAGTCCTCCGAAAGACTCCTGGACTTGAAAAATCAATTTGGTAAAATTTCAGGAAAACAACACACACAAATCAGTAGCATTGCTATACACCAACAGCAACAAAGCTGAGAATCAAATCAAGAATTCAATTACAGCTGGGCTCGGTGGCTCAGCCTGTAATCCCGTGCTTTGGGAGGCTGAAGTGAGTGGATTGCCAGAGCCTGTGGGTTTTAGACCCACCTGGCAACTTGACAAGACCTCATCTCTACAATAAATCAAAAAATTAGCCGGGTGTGGTAGTGCGTGCCTGTAGTTCCAGCTACTTGGAAGGCTGAGGCGGAAGGATCGCTGGAGCCCAGCAGGTGGAGGCTGCAGTGGCCGGGAGCAGCCACTGCACTCCAGTCTGGGTGACAGAGTGAGACTCCAACTCAAAAAAAAAAAAAAAAAAAAAGAATTCAATTACATTTACAATAGCAGCCAAAAAGCTAAAATACCTAGGGATGTATTTAACCAAGGAGGTGAAAGATCTCCACAAGAAGAATTATAAAACTCTGATGAAAGAAATCACAGAGGACACCAACAAATGGAGAAACATCTTATACTCATGAATTGGAAGAATCAACATTATTAAAATGGCCATATTGCCCAAAGTAATCTACAGATTCAATGCAATCCCTGTCAAACTATCAATGTCATTTTTCACAGAATTAGAGAAGGCAATCCTAAAATTCATATGGAACAACAACAACAACAACAAAAAGAGTCAGATTAGTCAAAGCAACCCTAAGCAAAAAGAACAAAACTGGAGGCCACACATTATCTGACTTCAAGTTATACTACAAGGCTGTAGTAACCAAAGCATCATGGTACTGGTACAAGAGCAGACACATGGACCAACAGAACAGAATACAGAATACAGAATTATACTCAAATACCTACAACAGCAGATCTTTGACAAAGCAAACAGAAAATACACTAGAGAAAGGACATCCTATGCAACAAATAGTACGGGGAAAATTGGATAGCTACATGCAGAAGAATGAAACTTGGTCCCCGTCTCTCTTCATATACAAAAATTAACTCAAGATTGATTAAAGACTGAAGCATCAGACCTGAAACCATAAAAATCCTAGAAGAAAACCTAGGAAAATCTGTTCTGGATATCGGCCTAGGCAAATAATTTATGGCTAAAACCTTAAAAGCAAATGCAACTAAAACAAAAATAAGTAAGTAGGATTTAATTAAACTAAAAATCTTCTTCACAGAAAAAGAAGTAATCACAGAGGACAAACACAGAATGGGAGACAAACTAAACGTCTGACAAAGGACTAATATCCAGAATGTACAAAGAACTCAAACAAATTAGCAAGAAAAAACAAATAACTTCATTAAAAAGTGAACAAACTACATGAACAGACATCTCTCAAAAGAAGATATACAAACAACCAATACACATATGAAAAAAATGCTCAACATCACTCATCACCAGGGAAATGAAAATGAAAACCACAATGAGATACCACCTTACACCTATCAGAATGGCCATTATTAAAAAATCAAAAAGCAACAGATGCTGGTGCACGTGTGGAGAAACGGGAACACTTATACACTGTTGGTGGAAGTGCAAATTAGTAAAACCTCTATGGAAAGTGGTGTGGAGGTTACTCAAAGAACTAAAAGTAGATCCAGCCACCTCACTAGTAGATATCTACCCTAAGGAACAGATGTCATTATATGAAAAAGACCTGCACTCACATATTCATTGCAGCACAATTCAAAATTGCAAAGATGTGGAATCAACCTAAATGCCCATCAATCTATCAGTGGGTAATGTAAATATATATATACACCATGGAATATTACACAGCCATAAAAAAGAATGAAATCATGTCCTTTACAGCAACACAGATGGAGCTGGAGATCATCATCCTAAGTGGACTGACTCGAAAACAGAAAACCAAGCAAACATCGCATGTTCTCACTCATATGTGGGAGCTAAACAATCACAAAGATGGAAATAATAGACACTGGGACACCAATAAGTGGGGAAAGAGGAGAGGAGTTAGGGTTCAGAGACTACCTGCAGGGCACAGTGTTCACCATTTGGGGAATGGGCCACCTAAGACCCAATCCCCACCACTACACAATATGTTCATGTAACAAAACACACATGTGTACCCCCTGAATCTAAAATTTGAAAAAAGAACGCTCACTATCTTGCTCATGCTGGTGTGCAGCAGATAAAGAGTTTGACTGTGTCCTACTGAGTGAAGAGCGCCCTTCCTGGCATACTCATGGCAGGAAAGAGATTCCTAATAACCTGGTGGTTACATCTGGAGTAGGAAGACTAGGTTCCTCCCACATAAATCTGGATGCAACAGCCTGGTGGACATTCTCTGTTTGTCCCTAGCTCTACCCTGCACCCTTCACCACATTGCAAGGCTGATCTTCATGGACTGTGACAACCAGTGTCCCTGGTCCTCTGGCTTATAATTGAATTTGGACTATGGGAGGGTCTGGAAGGGATGGGGGAATGGGGGTCACTGGTGTCAAGGTAATAAATACCCTGGGTCCCTCTCTTTGGGATTGTGGGTTGGCAGTGACTAAGACTTACGGATTCTTCCAGTTCTCCAGGTTTCTGAAATTTCTCAGTTTCCTTGCACCTTTGGGATGAGTCTTTGTTTTCCACTGTTCCTATCCCAGGAGGCCTTACCAAGCTTCAATAGTTTCATGTAACCCTTCCCCGGGCTCTGTAAATAATCTTTTCATTTAACTCTCCATTACTCACATGCCATGTGTTTCTTATTGGGACCACGACTAGTACAACTCACGGAGATTCTATCAAGTAGTATGAGATGCAATTCCATAAAATACACAGGAAAAGCACTCAATTCTCTACAACTCACACTCCAAAGAGAAATGAACTTGGCTAACCAAAAATGTATTTGGTTTTTTGTTTTTTTTTTAATTCTGATACTGTCTTTCAGAGACGACTCCTTTTTAGAAAAGTCATCTGTTCACAATTTGGTGTCCTTTTCAGATCTATCTCCCAAGGGATCAGTAATTAGCACTTGATATACAAATTTTGTCCCCCCTGAGGCTAAGGGCGTTATGGGGAGATGTGCCTGATAGTTTAAAAAAAATACTTATTATTTTTTAACAAATAAAAATTCTATTATTTTTTTATCTTCAACAAATAATAAGTCACTATAACAATACACATTGCCTAAGGAATAGTTATTGTCACTAGCAAGGATATTTGCTTTATCTTTGACTTTTCATAAAGTGTAAAAGACAGTGTATTGAGGAAGCTCTTTGGCACTCTTAACTCTCGTGTCCAGTAAAACACTAGCTATCTTGTCTATCCTTCCAATGACTAGCAACTTAACATGAAAAATCCAAAGTTATATAAAATTTTTATAGTAGAGAAAATATGCATTCCTTGCCCTTCTCCTTGTCACCAGTCTCAAGAAGGAAAGCAAAATACTTTCACATCCTTCTCATATGAAAATGAATAGGGCTACCATAAGAAGATAGGGACATTCAGGACCCTTTGGTGTTGAACATAGCGAAAGTTACTGTGGAAAATTGCAGGCAGGTCAATCAGGACGTCATTTAGGGAAGCATCACTATGAGTGCTGTGAGATAAGGGATTTATTATAAGATTTAGACATCAAGGAATAGCAGAAATAAATGTCTGGAAAGAGAAATTGGAGGATCAGAAAATACATCATTAACTGGCTCTCCTGAAGCACAGGTGTGGGTGGACAGGTCAGAGTTTGCAGGAATATCTGAGAAGCTAAGCATATCTTAGCTACTACATTGGAAGCACCAAAAAAAGAAAGCTTGTGCAAAGATCTAGGAATGTGTTGCCTCTATGTAACTGTATGAATCTATAGCCGAGCATCTGGTATCACTGCCATGGGTCAACAGGACCAGCAAACAGAAAGAAGAGCTAGAGGGAGAGCACAAAAGAGGCAGGAAATGCTGGGCTCCCTTGAGCCAGTCCATCACCACTTACCTAGCCACATGCCCATCCTAGAGGAATAGTCACCTTGTCCTTTCTGCTTTCCAGATTTTATGTAGGTTTCCTGTTTGGCCAGCTGTAACCTGGAACCGCATAGAGAAGATGATGCTGGGAAATATACTTCCCACATTTAACCAAGTCAAGACAGCACACTACAGCACCCTGCATTCCTTGTCAACTTGGTGTCTATTCACTCCTCTTTAAAAATCCTTAATATACAAATAAAGACAACAGCAAAATTATGTTTCCACCTAAAAGGATGCAATTATTTGAAAATATACAACCATTATTTTTATTTAAAATGCTCCAAGTATCGCATGTTCCTTTGTCCATCTTTCAGGGGACGTTCATTTCTCTTCTAGCTGAGATACACTTTCACTTTGATATTCCATAACTTAAATATTGAGGCATAAGATTAATGACTATCTTATTTAGACAGTAAGAGAACAGTAGAAGAAAAGTTAAATATCTATCCATTTATCATCTATCCTTCTATATAGTATCCAAATATATTTAAAGAAAGCAAGGAAGAAGACATCATCAACACTACATTCATTGTTTCTACAACTGATCATGTGATCATAACAGTATTTCTAACTTCCTTCTTCCACTATCTATTCCGTACACATTTTATTCTTAGCTGGTCGTAGCTCCTTGCTGTGTTGAGGTCCCCAAACTTTCATGAATGAAAGGTTTAAACATTAATAGAATAGACTGTTTGGATTTGTTGCAGTTTTCTTTTCATCACAGATTATGGAAATACTAGAAGGCACTCCCAGAGGAGCTCTAACATATGCTTCCCTGACCCATTGTGTAAATGCAACTTAATTTACCCTTGGTATTCGGGATCAGTTACCCCAGTACAGTGATCTCCTTTTTTGCTTGCTCGTGGCTTGAATAGCCCAATGTGGTCAGGTGGTGGCCTCAACTTCCAATTTAACGGATGTTTGTTGTATTCACCAGTAGCAGTTTGGATCTAAAGACTCCAAACCAGTGGAGCCTACAACAAAAGGGATGGAAAGCAAACATTTTATTACGAGGCCACTAAGGGTAATTGTGAGAAGACACATCCATTCTCATACCCATTTCTTGATTACTAAAGCTGGAAATCTTGGCAATGAAAAAAGTACATACATATGTGAGTTGCTGATTCAGGGTATATACTACATACTGGGGGATATTACCGAGGCTCACAGTGTTGCCAGCCAGCTAGAATCTTCAGTCCTATCAAGTCAGCTCCTTCAGCATGATAAGAGAGATATGGCAATACTAGTAAGCTCTATGAATACAAGACCATTGTTGCACATAATTTGCTACAAAATGAATTTCTTGGTCAGAACTAATACTTTGTAGAATCGTGAATAAGCTATGTCGTCTGTCTATGGACGGTGATTTTGGCAGAAGTACTGTGGGCCAAGAAGGCAAATCCATGTCCAGAGTAAATTCTATTCCAGGGAGAATAAGCACTGCCCTCCATGAGGAGACTGATCCAAAATAACCAGACGACTGGCTGGTTCCCCTGAGGAGTGATGCCATATTCGGTGCCAAGGGCTGTCCCTGCTGGTGGTGGGTTGAGCCCTCTGCAGGGGCTGTGGTCAGAGTAGCCTTGAAAAAGAGAGTCTCTTGTGGTCGAACCACAGATGACAATACCAATAACCAAGATTTAGCCAAGACACTAGAGCCACTAAGACTGTTTTGGGATAAGAGATTTATTACAGAATTAGACCTTATATAATTGTGACAAAGACTAGGAAATAATAGCTAGAAGGGAGAGTTGGAGGAAAGTAGTTGCTGTCCAGTCTTCCTGAAGCACTTGTGCACAGCAGACTAGTCTGGTTTGCAGAGAAACTCAAGAGCGCCTACTGGTCCTGTAAAGGGAACCTCCTTGATAGAGTTAGGGTGAACTGGGTGGCCTCTGTGTAGTTCCACCTCTGTGGATCCACAGCTAAACATCTGGTTTTGAAAGCACAACTTAGGTCTGATAGTCATAAGAGAGCCAGATAAAAATGCAGAAGAGAAATCTAGAAATCTAGGGATGCAGAAGAGACAGCTAGAATCCCCCACTCAGTCTCAATCTTTCCATTCTCCATGTATTTGACTCTAAGACCTTTTAAGAGTGTGACTACTGCTTTAGCTCTACTTTCCAAGTCTCGCTCAGGTATCTTTTGTTTGTTTCCTGTCACCCACTGTATGAAGAAATGGGATCCTGGGAAATATAGACTCATTTTAACCAAGTTGATATATTACAATTCAGCAAAGTTTCAGATAAAAATGGCAGGTATTCATTCATTTAAACAGCAAGTATATTGTGCCAGTAGCACTCTAGGCACTCAGTTTGCAGAGCTTCAGATAGCCTTAATAGAACTTAAATCTATTCTATCTTTCAAATACTATATCTATATTTGTAAACATGGTAGTGGGAAAATAAGATGGACCCATGAGAAAAAATAACAAAGGAGGAACCACCTAGACTGGGTGGTAGAGATCACTTTGCTGAGGGATGACATGTAAGCTGAGACTTGAGAAATAAAGAGTTCAGGGAAATGGTTCAGAAAAAAGGAAGAGAAAGTGTCCCCTTCTCCACATGTCCTGAAAGGAGTTGCATACACTAGTTACCATTTCCTTACTCGCCATTTTATCTGGAACCCATTCCAAGTAGATTTTATTCTACATCTTCCCTAAAATGCATAATGTCAAGGTTGTCATCAATCCCTTAAAGGCCAAATCCAATGGTTAGTTCTCAGCCCTCCTCTCAGATGAACTCCAGCAGCTAGACGTGGTTAATTCTCAGTCCTCTCGGATGATCTCCAGCAGCGAAACGTGAAACATTGTCTTCACCTGAATTCCAGAACATCATTGTCTGTCTCTACCTACTAGGATGTGATATGCTCCATGAGAGCCAGAGCTTTGGCTTGTTCACTGTTGTATTTCTAGTGCCAAGAACAATGCCTGGCACAGAGTAGGCACTAAATAATTGTCAAATGGAATAAAGGAGTCCGGGAAAAAGCAGTCAGTATGATAGGAAAGGGAGCAAGAATGAATGGTGTTTTGGTAGCTAAGAAAAACAATGGTTTCCAGAAGGAAGGGGGTGATCCCTGGTTTAAATGCTCCTGAGTGTTGACCTTCGGATTTGGCTATGTGGAAGTCTTCAGTGAAGGTTTTGTGAAGTGTTAAGATCGAAAGTCAGATCAGAGTGGGTTCAGAAGAGAACAGCAGTAGATGAATTAACTGTAGTAACTTTAGACAGTCATTCTGAGGAGTGTTACTCGAGGAGTTCATAAAGTAGACAGCAGCTGGGGGTGGATATGTGGGAAACGAGCTTTCTCTTTTTAATTATTTATTTTTTTAAGAAAGATATTTATATCCTGATGAGAGAGTTTGGTAGGGAAATGAAGTTTGAATCCGCAGAATGTAGAGGGGATAATTGCTGGAGTGATGTCTTTGAGTGCAGGAGAAATAAATGAGATTCCATGGGCAAATGCACCGGTGGGTTTTGGAGAAAAACACAGAAACCATTCTAGTAGCAACAAGAGGAAGGGATCACGATGCAGACGCAAGTGGATTAGCAGGCGTGGCAGGAAAAGTTTCCACATGGTCTCCTGTGATTTAGTTCCATTGCTGGAGTCTCCTTCTCTACCCAAACTACAAACACTGGAGTGCCCCTCAGCTCAGCTGTTGGCTCACTTCTCCTCTTATGCTCATTTCATTCATTTGCTAAGGTTATCTCATTTAGTCTTATGACTTCAAATATGCTACTTATTTCCAAATTTTTTATCCCGCCCCAACCACTCCTCAAACTCCAGACGCAGACGCAACTGGTTACCTGGTACCTATACTCAACGTCTAAGAGACATCTTAAACTTAATGTGCCTAGAACTAAACAACTGATTTTTCACCTTCCTTCTTAAATTAGCTGTTCACCCTTAGCCATACATAACACCAGACACAAGTACCTTAAGGCGAAAGCATTGACATCACACTTAATGATTTTTTCTCTCTCATCACTCCACATTCAAGCCATAAGCAAGGCCAGCAGTGACTTCAGAGTATGTCTGAAATTCCAATACATTTCACACGTCCCCTAATGTTATCCTAGGGTCAGCCACCAACATTTCTCACCTGGGCTACACAATAGTACTTTTATGGTTTCTTTGTTTCAACTCCTGCCTCCCTTTAGTAACACTTCCACCGAGAAGCCACAATAATTCTTTGGTAAAGCAAATCTGATTACGCCTCTTCTCTGCTTATGTTAGTCCATTTTGTGTTTCTATATAGGCTACCTGAGGCTGGGTGATTTATAAAGAAAAGAGGCTTATTTGACTCATGATTCTGGTGACTGAGAAGTTCAAGATTGGGAAGCTGCATCTGGTGAGGGCTTCTCTCCTACTGCTTCCACTCAAGGCAGAAAGCAGAAGGGGAGCAGGCATGTTCAAAGAGATTACATAGTGAAAGCAAAAGCAAGAGAGCAAAACTAAGGAAGTAAGCCTCTTTTTACCAACCCTCTCTTGTAGAAACTAATTGAATCCCTCCTCGAAGGTTAGAACTCACTTGCTCCTGGCCTCCACAGGAAGGCATCAATCTGTTTATGAGGAATCTGCCTCCCATGACCAATATC
>CAUYQG010120562.1:0-14557 GCA_963574415.1 Tarsius wallacei | reverse complement strand
GAGACCTCATCTCTACAATAAATCAAAAAATCAGCCGGGCGTGGTAGCGCGTGCCTGTAGTTCCAGCTACTTGGAAGGCTGAGGCGGAAGGATCACCGGAGCCCAGCGGGTCAAGGCTGAGGTGGCCGGGAGTGGCCACTGCACTCCAGTCTGGGTGACAGAGTGAGACTCCAACTCAAAAAAAACAAAAAAAAACAAAACTACAGATATGAAAAAATGTTGCATTTCACTAGCAGCTAAGCAAATCCAAAGTGAAACAAGACACCGTATTCTACCCCCTGTATTTGCCCAGAGCCTGGGTTCCTGCCCTGGTGGAAGGGGGTGGGCTTGCTCTCAGTGGGTCCTTAGGTCCAGGCACATAGTAGGTACTCACTCGCTGTCTGTGGGATGATTGAGGTGGTAAGGATGGTGCACAGGGGCTGTCCTCACAGACAGCCGGCAGCTGTTGCTAGCCCTGGGGGAAAGCAATTTGACAAAATGCCAGGAGCCTTGAGAATGTTTATCCCACTTAAGTTAGCTATCCCTCCTCTGAGAAACTGCCCTGAGGACACACCCTAGACTCAGGGCAAAGCTCCTGTTTTTAGATACCAGAGTCCTTATTCAGAGAAGCAAAACATTGGAGCTGACCTAAATGTGCAACCACAGGGGACCGTGAGCAGTGGAATATTTTGTAGTTTAATCCTTAACATCTTAACGTTTATGATCTTAAGTATCTCAAATGAGGTTTAAGGGTATTCAGTGGTATGAAGATGAGCTAATGAATTAATATTGAATAGAAACAACGAGATAGAAAATTCTACATTTAGTTTTATGACAAGTGTGTAAAGAAAAGTATGCATAGCAATGTGTTTTGGGTAATGTGGCTATGGATGTTCTGGTTTTCTTTCTTTCTATTTCTTTTTTTTTTTTTTTTTTTGAGTCTCACTGTTGCCCAGGCTGGAGAGCAGTGACACACTCATGGCCACCACAGCCTCGACCTGCTGGGCTCAGGTGATCCTTCCACTTCAGCCTTCCAAGTAGCTGGAACTACAGACATGTGCCACCACTCTCAGTTGATTTTTTGATTTATTGTAGTGATGGGGTCTTGCCAAGTTGCCCAGGCTGGTCTCGAACCCCTAGGCTCAGGCAATCCTCTTGCCTCTGCCTCCCAAAGTGCTGGGATGACAAGCCCAGCCCCTCTGTGACATTTTCTAGATTTTGATATGTGTCTTAATTTATAGAAAATCACTACTTGTGATCGTGTTTCTGAGCCAGTCATGGTGCCATATGCCGAGGTACCATCTGCCCCAGGAATACCTCTGGAGCCTACTTTTTCTTGGATTCTGAACCTCATCTTGTCAGGCCTGGCTTCACCTAGTATTCACATATATTGCTGGGAAAGGGCAAGAATTGTCTTAGAAACAAGCAGGACATCCCTCTTGCCCAGAGCCAGTGGCGTGGCCAGAGAAAGGCTTGGCCTCTTTAGCTGCCTTCTCCTGAAAGAGTGCCCCTGACCACCTCTGGGTGTCTGTCCCTTGGTCATCAGCTGCTGGATTGAAGCCTCGGGAGGGCGCATCTGAAAACATTCCAGAGACGCTGCCAAGTTAACCTGTTACCCTGTGAGGACTCAAGCAGGGGCAGGAGCAGTAGCTATTCTGTACCCATTCACCTCCTCTCTCTCCACTTCTCCACCTCTCCACCCCCGCCTGACAGCCTCCCAGTGTTGCCTGCAGGACTGAATGATACATTCGATACAATTCCATTAGCCTTACTTCCCTTTTGTGTTCCTCGCCCTGTGCCAAAAGTTTGACCAAAAGTTAGAGAGGGCTGAAAGGAGACCAATTTGCCCCTGAGCTGCGAATGCTTGTTACATTTTTATTTTAATTAATTCATTAATTGATTTTTGTTTGTTTTGAGTCAGGGTCTCACTCTGTTCCCCAGGCTGGCGTGTAAGTAACACGATGGCAGCTCACTGAAGCTTCGACCTCCTGGGCTCAGGTGATTCTTCTGCCTTAGCCTCTTGAATAGCTGGGACTACAGGCGTGTGCTGCCACGCCTGGCTAATTATTTATTTTTTGTAGCAGTGAGGTCTCACTATGTTGTCCAGGCTGGTCTCAAACTCCTGGGCTCAAGCAGTCTTGATATGTTGCCCAAGCTGGTCTTGAACTCCTAGTCTCAAGCAATCTTCCTGCCTCAGTCTCCCAAATGCTGGAATTCAGATGTGAGAGCCGCTGCACCCAACCTATCGTTACATTTTTAGAGAGTTGTAAAGAGACACCGATAAAGAAGAGTATGCCACAAAGCCTAAAATGTTTACTATCTGATCTTCTGTAGTAAACATTTGTTGACCCAAACAGAGGGCGCATCTGAAACTCTGTAAGTAATGTCACCTGGTATGCAGGACCTGGGCTGCAATCCCACATTGGTTCTGTTGCTTGTGGATGATGACCTTGGACAAGCCACATAATCTCTTTGAGGTTTCTTTTTCTCCCTCTCTCTCCTCTCCCATTCCTTTCCTTCCTCTCCCCTCTTCCCTTCCCCTATTAAGTAGGTACGATTGTCTGCTTTGGTCTTTATCTACTGAGTTCCAAAGTGATTTTTACAAACTTTAAAGTCCAGTCGGTCTTCCATATCTGAGTTTTGCATTTGTGGATTCAACCAAGTGTGGATCAAAAACATTAAAAAAAAAAACAATAAAAATAAACAGTACACCAATAAAAATAATGCAAATAAAAATACAGTATAGCAACTATTTGCCTAGCATTTACATGGTATTATAAGTAACCTGGTGATGATTTAAAGTATATGCATGGGAGGATGTGCTTACACAGACTTGGCACTGTTTTAGATCAGGGACTTGAGCATCCTCGGGTTTGTGGTCCTGGAGCCAATCCCCGCAGATACCGAGGGACAGGGGTATTGCTAAACACATTCTGGTATTTCCACGTGTTTCCTGATAGCCCAGAGGCAAACACTGCTGTGGGCAGATCCTCTCAAACTCCAGGAACCAGCCTGGCATCACAAGGACCGCACATGTTAATTTTGTGCTTTGTGGGGAAGGTGACACTATAACAGATCACATATGCCTGGCTAATACCTGAGCTGACCCCTTGCTTGGAAGGGACCCCTGATGTGACCCGGTCTGCATCTGTTCTTTTGGCCACGAGGATCTGAGAACCAGTGAGGCAAAGTGGCACACCCAAGCCCACCTCTGCTTCAGTGTAGCACGCGCTGTTCCCACCCCCTCCACCCTTCTTGTCCCATCTCCTCACTGAGGGGCTTGTGCTTCCTCCAACCCTCTCCTCCAACCTCCCTTCAAGGCGACCTTGCACGACTCTTCTGACCAGCTCCACGCATCTGAGCTGCCGTTTTACAGCTTCTTGCAGGATTATCTGACTCATGTCCGTGCCCCTACCAGACCATAAGTGCCACGAGGGCAGGATCAACACTGTTTGCTGGCTGCAGTGAGCTCAGTCCCTGGCATGTAGTAGGTGCTCAGTATACACTGGCCGAAAGAACGAACACAAGAGGTCTGGATCTGGTCTACGCGCTCCCCACTCCCAGCCCACGCCTCTGCCTGTGCAGAGTTGGTTCCCAGGAAGGTGGCTGGGATGCCCAGTGGATGCCTGTGGTGAGCCACATGTCCCACAGGCTCTTGGCCTGTCCCACAGGTGTATCCTCTCGCCGTAGGCCACCGGATGGGAACCCCTGCCTCTCCCAGATGCACAGCTGGGCCCCGCTGCAGGTGCTGCACGGCGACTCTGACATGCTCTTCCCTGTCAGCGGTGTGAGCTCCTACAGCCCCACAGGTGGGTATTTCCTGATGACCCCTTTCCTCCAGTAAGAGCTTTGGCTTTGAGAACCTGCAGGAGTATCTGAGTCACCTGAGCAGGCAGGGATGGAGCCAGGGGGCATGGACTCAGGACGGAGCAGGGTTTATGGAGACTCAGAAGGGAGAGAGGGCTTGGCTTCTCGTGCCTGGATACCTTGTGCTCTTGGAGGAGTGAGTGCTGGGCAGAGCCGGTGGGCAACTGTCCAGGGAGCCCCCAGGCCTGATTTTGTTTGCGCTCAATAGTGGCTTGTGGAACTTGGTCATGGAAAAGTACTCAGTTTGTGACCATTATTTCGTCTCTCAGGGGTTAGGGGAGGGTAACTGAACTCCTGTTTGTAAAGGCCCTGGCACCCTGGACAGAAGCTCTTGGGGATCAGGAGGGGGCTTGTTTAAAACCCACCTTTGGTATGGTAAGCGCTTTCAAATCCTTCCATGTGGTTGAGCGCACTTGTGTGTGTTTTATTATTGTTTTCTTTAGCTAGAGCAGGTCATGGGAGGATGTGCTCGAGTCCAGCTGGCCCCTGGAATGGGTGTGCAGTGAAGCCGGTACAGTACCTGGCACAGAGAGTGCTCCATTGTTGTAACTGCCCCCAGAGTCTAGGTCCAAAAGGCCTTGGCCCAACCGACATAGTTGCCTTTGTGGTTTGCTAGGGAACAAACGCTGCTTTTCTGGGCCCAGATAGGAAGCTGTGACTGGGTCCAGCATTTGCCTGGGAAACTGCTGAAATTCTGGACAAGATGATAGGCTGTTCTTGTCACTTGTCAGGGAACAGAAACCTGCTCAAGCCAGCTCAGGCCCAGAGTCAGGGTGGGGACATTCACTGGCAGCAGGACGAGTAGAGTCAGTCGCGGTCCTGACTCTGGGAAGTTGTGTGAGCCCGAGCACATTGCTCTGCTGAGTACCAGCATTCCCGACTGCAAAATGAGGCGGGTGTGAGCACGTGGCTACATGCTGCCTGTCAGCCTCAGAGTCCTCGTCTGGAAATTGGGGAACAGTGATGATGAGAGCCGGCGCTTGCCAAGAAGCCCTGGAAGCGAGTCCTGTGCTGTGATGCGACTGACCCCGTGAACTCATCACTCTTTACCGCAGCCCTAAGGAGGGTGCCGTCCTGCCACCTCCCTCACAGGCTTATAGTGAAGACTCTGAGTCAGTGGGCGAGATGCCAGGCCTGTGAAAACTTCCTGCGGCTATGCAGTGACACAGGACAACTTGTCCCTGGCCTGGGAGCTGGGGCATTGTCATGGAGGGGCTCTCGCTATTGCGAGGTGCTGCTGTTTTCCCACGTGCCTCTCCCTACTTCCTGCTGGAGGTTAGCCCTGCTCCTCTCTCTCCTGTCTGTGTAGCCCTCTGCACCCTCACGCTCTCCTCACTGGGCCTGTGCTTGGCTGCAGTGCCAGCACTGGGGCCTTCTCCACGTGACCTTCCACACCAGCCAGAATTTCTCACTGAGTCTCCATTGAGGTCCCCAAAAGTGGCAGTCTGGGGGGCTCAGCACATGTCTGCAGGCCAGGCCACAGAAGGCCTGCGTCCCCAGAGATGGCTGGGAGGATGGTCACCTTGCCGTGGCCCGTCAGTTGCAGTGAAGATGAAGCAGAGTGTCTGAGGAGGGGAGGGGGCTGGGAGTGAGCAGGTGGCCCCGGAGTATGTCTGGACCATGGGGAGTCCTGAACTTTCATTCACAGCTTCCAGCTCACAATTTGGTTCCCTGTTGACCTTGTCTCGGACCCCACCAAGGGGCCTCGTTGTTTGGTTCATGAATGATTGCTGGGCTGAAAGGTGCATACAGTAGGCATCTGATTTGTTTCAGTGGCTCCTTTGCTTCCCAGCTGGGCTCCCCTGAACCCTCAGGCGTATGGGCGGTAGCCGGTGGCTGCTGGGGCGTTGCTGGCTCAAGTACATTGGGGTTTGTCTTCATAGAGCCCCACGTTCCTCCTCCCCCCGCGGGCTTTCTGGAGGCATATGTCTTGGGGACAGTACTGCCCGCCAGCCTCGAGGTCCTCTTGAGAGGGCACACATTCTGTGGTCCCACACCTGGCTGTCGGCTCTCAGACTGAGATGCTTGTCCCTACTGACAGTGCCCCAAGCTCTGGCTGACCAGGGTCATGCTCACGGCATGACTTGACAGTGTGTCACCAGTGTTTCCGCTTACTCCAGTGGCCGAGCTTGTGGCTGGGGCAGCCTGAGGGGGACTGGCTCTCTCTGGCAGAGACTGCCTGGGGAGGATCTCAGCCTGCGTGATGATGCTGGAATCAGGTCTCAGGGATTTGGGACCTGACGGAGGCCAGGCTGCATCAAGTCACTCTGGCCCAATGCCCCGTTTCCACAGGAGACAAGGGGTAGGGAGGTGCCGGGACTCGGCCTCCTGCTAGGCGCCCTCCACTGCTGTTCCTCTCTGAGAATCCTTGCTTTTGCTCCATTCCTGCCTCATGTCCCTTCTGATGTACATTCCAACATCCCCCTCATTTTGGCTGAGCAATCGCTTTGTCCTTTAATGATGACTTCCCCCCTAGGGGGCTTCTCGCCTAAGGAGATGTCTCTGTCACCTTTGAAGTTGGTACCTTCCCAGTCCCTGCTGCTGGGGTAGTTGGAGGAAGTGGGGAGGGGGTGATGGTGGTGGGGGGAGAGTGGGCAAGGAAGAGGCGCAGGGCTGAGAGGGGTGGGTGCTTTGCTGCTGAGTCTTGGGAGGGATAAAGAAGCAGAGAAGGGAACCCTGGAATCTTGGAGGAGGCAGCCTGGGTGTAGGGCTGAGCTTTAGAGCTGCGTTTCTAGGGTTAGGGAGTGCTTCAGAGAAGGGAGGAGGCCCCAGACAACAGGAAGAGGATTAGACATGCCTTATGACTGTTGGGGTCCTGTCATCTACAGGTGAGCAGGGCAGATTGGCCCGTGGCTCTCGAAGCAGCAGGGGAGGGAGGTCGCCAGGGCTCCTCTCATGTGGGAAGGGTGAGTTAAGGTGAAAAGCAATCGCTGCTGCTCTTTTCAGAAGCTGTGCTTGCCTGTCTCATGTTCATTGTCGGGTCAGGGCGTTTCTGAGGCTCTTGGACTCAGTGAAAGCCCAAGGCTTGACACCCTTCGTTTCCCAGCAAGTCTGCAGTTCCTCGCCTCCCTCATACTGACACTGGGTCTGTGGGTTTGTTTGCTGAGGCTGAACTGTCACAGTGCTGCCATGATCTGATGTGGCTGATTTTAGCGCTTGGCTCTCAGAGGCAGTTTATGGTTTTTTAAATTTTTTTTTTGGCAGGTTCAAAAACGGTTTTATTTCATTATTATCCAAGTACCTTTGAAAAGATAATTGTACAAGTCATTGCATGAAAAATGAGCTCAGGCAGCCCCCTGCTGGCCCTGGCCCGAGAAATGTACAGATTTACATGGGCCCACAGAAAGGAGGAACCCGGCCGCAGAAGCGGCAGGAGACAGGGCACGGCGCTCGGTCGCCAGATTCACAGTGGCAGGCGAGACGAGCTGTGTTGAAGGCACTCGGTGACATGTATGATTTACACCTGGGCCTGGCTAGGCCCAGCAGAACACTATGCCGGCAGGTCCCGGGGGAGGTAGGGCCCCAGCACGTGACTGCCGGGCTCAGGCCAGAGGTCAAGTATTGCTTTGGGGAATGGATGGGGGTCCTCCTCAGTGATGGGACAAGCCCGGAGGGACCTCCCACCCAGACAGGTGGCCGAAGGAGTAGGTGCTCACTGGCCCACCCTACACCTGCGTCCACACGCGACGCCCTATGTGTTGGGCTCCTGAGCATAGGGCGGTGCTCCTGGCTCCGACAGTGCACCTTGCCGGCGTGTGTCCTCCGTGTGGCCATCCCCAGGTCCCGGCCTGGCGCCGTGCCATGCTGGTCAGTCCACCTTCTCCGCCTGGCCAATGATCTTCTCCTCGAAGACTGGCAGGACGGCCTTGTCTTCCCGGATCTCCGCAAACACCACCCCGCAGTCAAACTGGTCGCTGACCTTCTTGTAGTAGTATCTGTAGCTGCCCTTCTTGGTCAGCAGCTCCTTGAACTGGCCCAGGGTGACCGTGCGGCCCCTCGCCAGGGTCTGGTAGGGGATGGGCTCCCCACAGAAGTAGTAGGCCGCCACAATGCTGTCGCACGCCTGGGCGCTCCCCCCGTCCGCCTACTGCTGTGACTTCGGCATCTGTCTGGAGGGCAGCCGGCTGGCTCATTTCTCCTCCAGACGTCGGTGGGCCTCCTACAGCTGGGTCAAGGGATTGGGGGCTGGGTGAGGTGGCATTGTGGGGTCTTGGATGAAGAGGTGAAGGGCTGGACGGAGGTTCGGAGCTGAGTGCCAGCCCAGGGGTGCACAGCCCCAGGGCGCTCAAGGGACAAGGGTCTGGAGCTGTCATGGGGCCGCAGCTTCTTTGCGCCAGAAGACCTGTGGCCAGCCCTCCAGTGCCTGCAGACCTCCCTCTTGCCTTCAGTGATCCACTGTATGATCTCCTGGCTCTTCTCCATGCCCTCTGAAGGGCCTGGCACCTCAGCACTGGCACTCCTCCTGGACTCAGTCTTCTTGGCGTTTCTCTTGGAGGGCACACCCACATTCCCACTGTGGGCCAGGCCATCACTGGCAGTAGGGGCAGCACCCACACTCTCTGAGTAGCTGCAGGGCTTTGCCCCGTGACCACGTGGCTCTTGAACCCCAAGCAAAACTGCCGGGGGCCCTGCAGGTGGCCTCAGCCTCCTGTTCCTTGGGCTGTGCTGTGATGGACATGGTGGTGGATGTGCCGGTGGTGGTGCAGGCTGACTGCATCTAGCTTCGCTGCCGAGCAGTTTATGTTTTGAAGGTCATGGTATTGCGGTGGCTGGCAGGACACTGCGTCGTGTGGTTCCCAGCCCACTTACATGGTCGTGTGCCGCTTGGGGCCCATGGTTTTCTTTACCCCGTCGTCCCATCTTTCTGCCCTGACACAGGCATCGTGCTAGACTCGAGGGACCCACAAATGAATCCCACCTGGAGTTCTGCATGCACGGAAGCATGGTCATTCCAGTGACCAATGTAGTGGAGAATGGAGCGGATGGGCCCGGTGTGCGCTAGCCGCTCTCACCTCCTGTCCTAATGCACCCTGTCTCCTGCCTGGGCTGTTGCAAAACAGCTTCTCAACACACTGTCTGCTTCTACCCTTGTCCTGGCCATTTATTTAGCTGTCAGGGTGGTTTCTTAGAACACAAACCAGACTGCTTCATTCCCCTGCTCCAAACCCTTCCACTGCTCTTAGGATCAACTTCCGAATCTTCCCTGTGGCTACCCGGGTTCAACTCTTCCCACAGTCTCGACTCCTCCCATTTCCTTTTCACCTGGTGTCCCTGCCAGTCACTCCAGCAGCTTTCACTTTCTTTCCCAAGACTCATCCTGTCTCTTGTGTGCCTTCCACCCCCGGGTACTTCCTTCAGGTCCTGGCTAAAGTGTTGCTTTCTTTGAGAAGGCTCCTCTGACCTCTTCGCCAGATCAGGCCTTGCGTCTCACACCATCGTAAACCTCATGTGTCTCTTTTGCTCCACCTTGGTTTGGGAGGCTGTGTCTGTATCATAACTTGACGGTGTGTCATGACTTGGCACTGCCTTTCCCCTCTACAAGCCTGTGAGATCCATGAGGGCAGGGCTGTGTCTGTCTTGCTTCCAGTGTGACCCTGGCCCTGGCCACTTCTGGGCCACAGCAGGGGCTCAGCAGACCTTTGCTGAGTGAGTGTGATGAATGCTGCGGTAGCAGGGGGTGGAGTGGGGTAGCGTGGGCAGCATGGCTGCAGGGAGCGGGCGCAGGGATGCTGCAGAATGGTCATCCAGATAAGAGGACCGTGTAGACGGAAGCACAGAGGCAGGAATGCCAGGGTGTGCAGAGGGAGAACAGGTCTTTACATCAGCTGGACGAGGTCTGTGTGCTGAGGTGGGTGGGGCTCAGCTCAGCCCCTGGCAGGCCAGGATTCAAGTCCTTGCACTCTGTCATCCTGGACAAGAACTAAAGTCCTCAGAGTCTGTTTCCTCATGTGTAAGAATGAGATAATGGTTGTACCTGACCTGTGTGCGTCGGACCTGCTGTGGGTGTGGGCTGGTAATTGCCATGGTGTGCTGGAGTCTTGCCTGCACATCAGGGAATGGAGACTGATAGCCTGGGTTAGGTTAGCAAGGGTGGAGACACACACCTGAGGGCATCTGCTGCCCAAGGCCCCATAGAAGGCACGGGCCTTGGAACTGCAGTACAGAAGAGGCAGCTTGTGAGTGGGGGGAGATCATTTTGGTGGCACTGAGAGATCTTGGCTCCTTCCTGGCTCTGCAGTCGGATGGAGAGTGAGTGCCATGCCCTTGTGAGCAGTGTGACGTGAGCTGAAGGTCAGGATTAGTTGGCAGGTCCAGCGGGGGATCCTAGTACTGTCTCCTGGCAGGCAGTTAAAATGGGGGATTAAGACCTAGGTCTTGGCCAGAGGTGAGGACCTGCAGGTTGCCATCTTCACAGAGGTGAGAGCTGTGGCCAGGACCTTGCTGAATTTGCCAGGGTGGACAGAGGGCTACAGAACCAAGACTCAGAGGCATCCTCACTCAGGAACCAGAAAAGATTGGGGTGGGGCTTGGGGAGGAGGACCAGAGAACGGTGTTTTGAGGGCTGGGGAAGGAGAGCACCCCATAGGAAGGTTGGGTGGAGTGGGGACCCAGGGGAGGGTTCATTGGGCGGTTCCAACTGACTGGAAAGATGAGAACCTGAGATCGCCAGAATCCGTCATGGAGCAAGTTGATGTTGCCCCTCACTGAGTGTTCTAACTGAGTTTTACACGTGTTAAAATGTAGCAATTAATTATGTGGTAAGCAGTAATAAAATATAGGGGCAGCCATAGTGCCACCTATTTCATAGATGAGAAAACCGAGGCACAAAGAACCCAGGTCACTTGCTGAATTAAAGCCGATGATCAGAATCTTGAACCCAGGCAGTCAGAGCCTGCCCCCTT
Source organism: Tarsius wallacei (assembly GCA_963574415.1). Classification (NCBI taxonomy): domain Eukaryota; kingdom Metazoa; phylum Chordata; class Mammalia; order Primates; family Tarsiidae; genus Tarsius; species Tarsius wallacei. The sequence continues at coordinate 3,809 of CAUYQG010120562.1, read as the reverse complement.
AGGTGAGCCCCAATAGTAAGTGGCAAGGAAGGGGAAGCAGAAAAGTAGACACTTATTTAATTTCCCCTTCGAACTTCTTGAGACTTGGGAGTGAGCGGAATAGGTTGGTGGTAATAGCAGGGTGGAAGAAAAGGCTGAAACCTTGGTCCTGGTAAGTTCCTCTTAAATTTAACCCCTCGAGAGCTGGGGAGTCTCGACATAACTCAACCAGGCATAAATGAAAGAAGTGGCATGGAGAATGGGTTAGGGAAACGACGTCCCTGTCCCTGACACTGGGCTGGCTCCACAGTGGGCATTGACAAACAAGAAGTTTCTTAAAGGAGCAGGGTTCTCCTGGGTGATATCGGCCCTAATGTCACCTTCCAGCCTGAGGCTCATGGGTCTGTACTTTTTCCTGGAAGGAGGCTTGAGCAGCAGCTGATGCATTTTTGAAAACTGTTCCTGTCTCATGCCTGTTCTAGAGACTATTTATGGCCTCACTACTTGTGAATGACTTTCCCAAATACCGCTCACTTAATGCAAGCTAAAGTGGGTTTTTTAGAAAGCAGCAGACATTGTCAGTGATTAGACCATGCTGCCCTCTAGTGTCTGACTCAAGCCACTACAAGCAGAAGCAGTTCAGTCTAAGAGAAAGCGGAATGCTTATTCCCTGATTCTGAGGTTGGTTCTGAATATGGACTCCAGGTGCCTCAAGGTCAAAAAGGTCGTAAGTTAAGGGACAGTATGGGACTTTCTGTTGGTGACTGATGCCAAGTCTGAGATGATCTCTGGAAAAATGCAGTGGGTAGAAGATTAAAGTCCAGTGTGCAGCTGAGATGGGACAGAGTTTCTAAGTCAGCTGATTTTGTAGATGAGGCAATGTCTGCATTGTGTCCTTGCCTCACAGAAAAAATGGAATGAAAGCCAAAACTGACCTTATCTCTGTGATTGCTCTCTGTGCTCAGATGCCCCCCTTGGAAGCCTGGAGAACGGGACGGGACCGGAAGACCACGTTCTCCCAGATCCTGGACTCCGGTACAGGTTCATGTCAGGAAATGAAGCTGACTTTGGGGTGGAAGTGTCCTCTTCACAACTGTGCATTTTGTTCCTCTTTTAGAGATAGGAGGGCACTTGGTAGGATCAGCAAGACCTTGCTTCACATTTACATTTGGATTTAGGCTTTCTGTCACAGAATGTGCAGCTGCCAAGAGTCTGAGATCTCGTCTCTCAGAGACTGAACCAGAGACAGTGGTTGGCCACCTTATTTGCATACCATCTTTACTTTTGACACTTTGGGGTCATACCGGCCATACCTGAGTACCTCCTCTGCTGTTGCTTTCTTTTCTTTTTGAGTTGGAATCTCACTCTGTCACCCAGGCTGGAGTGCAGTGCCACACTCACAGGCACTGCAGCCTCGACCTGCTGGGCTCAGGTGATCGTTCTGCCTCAGCCTTCCACATAGCCAGAACTACAGGTGCACGCTACCATGCCCGGCTGGTCTCGAACCCGCAGGCTCAGGCAACCCTTTCACCTCAGCCTCCCCAAGTGCTGGGATTACGGGCATTAGCCACTGCACCTAGCTATTGCTTTCTTAATTTAAATATTTGCTAATATCTGATGCTGATATTTAATAATCCTAGTGTTATATAATGTATTTAAGTCACATAGGTATTATATAATATTTGTGAAGTGTTTAGCAGGCTGTCTGGCATGGATTAAGCACCATATAGGTTTTATTTTTCTGTTTCCAAATAAAAATTCCTCAAGGGAAAACTAAGTTTCCTAAAACCATGGGATATTTATGGCAGAGCCAGGATGGACACCAAGGGCTCCCTGTTGCTGCCACCATCCTTGTTACTCTTAGTGCTTTCTTTCTTCCTCCCGCCTTATGGTTTTAATTTTGGGTCCCAGGGGTCGTTACATCTGTATTTTGAACAGGGTGGGTCTCCAGGGTGGGTCTTCCCAAACCATGCTGAGTGTCTTGGTCTCTTCCGGAATGGACAGGGGTTCTGCTCTCTGAACATCACAGTAACTGTAGGAGGTTTGTACCAGTTAGTAAAATGTCAGAAAGGATTGGTATTGCCAGACCCTTCCAGGGCTCTGAGTCCTTTTTTGCTGTTCTTTTTCTTTTTTTTTTTCTTTTTAAGAAAATTTGGAAAATGCATCAGTGAATGAAAAATATTACTTTTAACCCCCAACTCCATTGTTGGTTTTTTTGTGCTTTTCCTTCTAGTCATAGTATGTGTGTGTGTGTTTACCATATGATGGCTCTGCTGTTTTCATGAAAAAGTATATATATGTTCTTTGAGCTGGAGTCTCATTCTGTCACCCAGGCTGGAGTGCAGTTGCATGAACATGACTACCACGCCTTGACCTTCTGGGCTCAGGTGATCCTTTTGCCTTAGTCTTCCAAGTAGCTGGGACTACAGGCATGTGCCACCATGCCCAGCTATGTGATTTATTGATCTATTGTAGAGAGAAGGTCTCGCCAAGTTGGCCAGGCTGGTCTTTTTTTTTAAGTTGGAGTCTCACTCTGTCACCCAGGCTGGAGTGTACTGACACACTCACTGTCACTGCAGCCTCAACCTGCCGGGCTCAGGTGATCCTTCTGCCTCAGCCTTCCAAGTATCCTTCTGCCTCAGCCTTCCAAGTATCTGGAACTACAGGTGTGCATCACAACACCTGCCTACATTTTTGATTTATTGTAGAGACGAGGTCTTGCCAAGTGGGTCAGGCTGGTCTCGAACCCCTGAGCTCAGGCAATCCTCTCGCCTCTACCTCCCAAAGAGCTGGGATTACAGGTGTGAGCCACCACACTTGATTGTTTTCATGAAAGAGATAAAGCATTATTTTTTTGTGTTGCAAATTCTTTGTAAATACAGCCAGTGCTCATTATTTGCAATGGTTATGTTCTATTAAGGCATGGTGAAGACTGAACCAGTGCTCCCAGGGGAAATACAGGGTTAGCTTGCTTTGAGCCTCTGGTCACTATGCTTTTATCAACCAATCAGTACATAACCTGGCTTTATGTGTGTTCCTTTTTAAAGACACCTCATTTAATATCTACTGTTGATTCATTAACACCGAACTCACTGCCAGCCACACTGTAACTCCTGCTGGAGTGAAGCTCCTCTAACACACAGATTATCTCTGCAAGGCATGTTGTAGCCTTCTCGTGCTTGGGAACACCAGGTAGTGCTTTAGTGCTGTGCTTGTGGAACATTTTAGACAAGGAAGTCACCCCCGAATAGTACAAAAGTACTACAAACGTGACACTCAATAGACTGCAGAAAGGATACTTGCTGATGGTCTGAGAGTTCCAACGAGAGGGCAGGCATTGCCTTGATTGACCTCAGCTGGAGGTATGTGCGTTGGGTGACTCACATTTCTGGCTGCTCTGCACATGTTCATGAATGACTTGAGCATCGTCTTTGGGGTTACAAATACATTTTAGTAGGTGCATTGCCTGCTATGGAGTCTGCAGATCATGAGGCTTGATTGATTTCTTTTTTTTTTCTTTTTTTTGAGTTCAAGTCTTACTCTGTTGCCCAGGCTGGAGTGCAGTGTCATGTTCACGGCCACCACAGCCTCCACCTTCTGGGCTCAGGCGATCCTTCTGCCTCAGCCTTCCAAGTTGCTGGAATTATAGGCATGCGGCACTATGTCTGGCTAATTTTTTTTTTTTTATTGTAGAGACAAGGTCTTGCCAACTTGCCCAAATTGGTCTCAAATCCCTGAGCTCGGGCAATCCTCTCTCCTCCACCTCCCAAAGTGCTGGGATTATGGGCATGAGCCACTGTGCCCGGCCACAAGTTTTATTATAGCAGAAC
>CAUYQG010120561.1:0-20535 GCA_963574415.1 Tarsius wallacei | reverse complement strand
TCCTCCTACTCCTCCTTCTTCTTCTTTATTCCTCCTCCTCCCCCTTCCCTTCCTTCTCCTCCCCCTTCCCTTCCTCCTCCTCCCCCTCCCCTTCCTCCTCCTCCCCCTTCCCTTCCTCCTCCTCTCCTCCTCCTCTCCGTCTTCTTTCCGCCTCCTCTTCCTCCTCTCCTCCTTCTCCCTCAACCTCCTAGGCTCAAAGGATCCTTCTGCCTCAGCAGCCAGAGTAGCTGGGACTATAGGCACAAACCACTGCGCCCAGCTATGTTGCCCAGGCTGGTTATGAACTCCTGGACTCAAGCAATCCTCTCGCCTCGGCCTCCCAAAGTGCTGGGATTATGGACATGAGCTACCATGCCGGCCACTCTGTTTTACTCTTACTTCTCTCAGCAGCAAGGCTGATCTTTGTTTTCTTTGACACTGCTTCCTGGATCTCTTCCTACCTCTCTGGGCTCTCCTCAAGTTACCTTCTGTCCTCAGTCTCTAAATGGTGATGTACCCAAGTTCTGAGATGTCCCTCTTCTCTGTTCACTCTCCATAGACATCCTCTTCTAATTTAAAGACTTCAAATAACATCCATTTGCTAATGACCCTCCCATTTGTATCTTTAGCCTCAAACTGTGTTTGGAACTTCAGATTCCTGCCACATAAATGTCTAAGAGGCATTTTGACAAACTTGCTGTTCCCCTAATCTTCCCACCTCAGTAAGTGGTGCTGTTAGCCCCCACATGCTCAAGCTAAAATATCTAGGCATTACTTCTGATTTCTTTCTTTCCCATCCTCTTCCAGTCCTTCAGTACGTCTTATCTTCTCTATCTTCAAAAACTTTCTCAAATTTATACCCTTCCCTCTGTCTTCACCACCAGTCCCCTAGAGCAAGCCATGCCATCTCTCTCCTGGACTAGAGAATTTAAAAAACGTTTATCAGTTCATGTCATATTCCTTAAGACCCCCTTTCCCCAGGTGGCCTCCCATTGTACTCAGAATGAAATCCAGACTCCCTGGCTTTCTAAGTTTGCTGTGACCTGCCTCATATCAGTCTCTCAGTTCTCTCCTTGTTGACCATGCACTGAGTCTCAGTGTCCCTTCTTTTTGTTCCTTGAGCATGCCAGGCTCATGATCACTGTAGGGCCTCTGTACAAGCAATCTCAGCCTGAAATGCTCTTCTTCCAATCTTTGTGTGCTTGGCTCCCTCTTATTCAAATTTCATCTTAAATACAGCTACTTCAGAGAGATCATGTTGTTTGTGATCATAGTGGTGGTGGTGGTAACACAAAGGCCATGCTCAGAAGCAAAGCCAGAGAGACGTGCACGGGCCAGGTCATGGAGAGCTCTGTATGCCCTGCAAGGGAACTCTCTCCAACACTAACAATAACAGTATCAGTGCCTATCATTTATTGAGTGCTTCCTATGTACCAGAATCTCATTGTACTTTATCGTATTCGTTCCTTTAATCTACACAACAACCTGATGAGGTAGGAGGTACTGTTATTATCTCTATTTATAAATAAATAACCATAGGTTCCAAGAGAACAGGGAACTTGTCCAAGGTCACTCATAAAGGGCAGAGGTAAGATTCAGACTCAGGCTGTTTGGTTCCAAAATGTATACTCCTAACCAGGGTACTGTGCATCTTCTTACAGATGCCTTTGCATAGGCAGCTCAGAGCCCTTGAGGAGGCTTAAGTGTAGGAATGACATGATCAAATTAGTTCTTTGAAAAGGCTGCACTGGAGTCACATTGCATCTTATATAGGGGTTTGTTTCTAAAAGGCAAACAATGCTGAGTTCCATATCTCCTTGACTCTGCATGAGGTTGGCTATGCCCACGGTGGCATATCATGTCTCAGTCAGTCCAACACAGCAGCTTTTCCTCTTTCTTGGAGCAGAGGGCAGAGGCTTTGGAAGACGTGCGTGTAATAGATAAATAGCCAATTTGTGTTGAGGAGGGCCTTGTTGTTTGAAAAGCACAAAGGCATCACACTCCTGCAGAAACTGAGCCCCTGTAACATGACAACAGACTCAGCCTCCCCTCTCATTTTCTCCAGGGCCCATACTCAGTGAATGGCAGCAGAGCCTGTGCATTGCTTAGATGGTGATTTCCCCTGCCCCCATCTTGAGAGAAGTCCACAGTGGCATGGTATGTGAGGATCTGCACTACGCTCAGCAGCAGGGTGCAGGAAGGACTGCATGCAAGTGGGGAGGCGGGAGGAAGGTGGGAAGAACAAGCAGAATACTGCAGCTGCTGCCCAGGTAGAGAGTCTGGCCTCAGTTAAGGTCGGAGTGGGAGGACAGGAGAATAAGCACACAAGAGATGTAAAGGAAGCTAAATCTTCTGGACCTAATGACCGATGGGATTTGTTCTCTTCATGACTTTTTTTGGACCTGAAAATGTGGCACATCATTGCATCTTTCTGTTTTCAAAGTCTGGTAAAATTCTAGTTTCCACACTCTGGGCTGATGACTACTGAAATAGGCCTGAGAGTCACTGCAGGTGTTTAGAACGTTGAACCATACATCTATTTTGTCATAGTGGTGCAATATTTCTGTTTTTACTTACAAACTGACATTATGTGAGGTCTCTTGATAGCCACTGTTATGTTCTTTTACAAGATTTATATTCAGTTCTCTGATTTTTTTCAAAATTGAAATGATTTTGTAACTGCTTTAAATGTTGTGATTACAACAATGATAAAAACTAAACAATCCAGCCAGTGCGTAGGAAAAAGAAACTGCGAGAAACACATTAAAATACAGACAATGATTGTGTCCCTATTGGCAATTTATTTTTCCCTTTTCTGTGTTTTTCAAGTTAAAAAAAAATGTGTCCAGGGTACATGCAAAATGTTAAAAACAAAACAAAACAAAAGAACCTTGTTTAAAAAAAGGGCAAACTTAAAAAATAAAAGCTCCCGGTAATCTCATAATCTTAACACAACATATGTTTTCATTTTTGAAATGGCTTTGTTCACACACATGCTTAGTTTTCATAGCTGCAGCCCTGACAAATGCAGCTTTGTATATTCTTTTCACTTTATAGACTATTGTCAACATTATGTCATTTCTCTACATGGTTTTCATAATTGGCATTTCTAATGGCTGCCCTGCATTCCATGGTGTTGATGTTTTATACTGAACTCTCTTTGGACATTTGGATTGTTTCCAAATCTTTGCTCTTAGATAAGATGTAGTGAGCATTTTTGTTCATTTAGCATTTTTGAGTTTGTTCAGTTCTTTCCTTAAAGTGAATTCCCAGCAGTGAGCTCACTGCATGGAATTTGAATTCTTTTATGGCTTTTGGTTCGTACCAGGTAAGGTCCTGCTTTCTAGAAGAGTTGATTGAATGTGGATGGTCTCTTTATGCGCATGTACCCATCCCATTTTCTCTCACCACTGTTGAGCCCCTATGATATTTTAATAATGTGCATTATTTCTAAATAAGTCATGTTTATTGAAGAAAATTTAGAAAATATATAAGTGTATAAAGAAGAAAAGAAGTTATCTAGAATCTTACCGCCCAGGGGTAAGGATTTTTAAAATGTATTTCTTTCCAAGTGTATGTTTCATAATGTTACAGCATGTTGTTCTATGAAAGTGCAACTACTTCTCTATTGTTGTAGAGAGGTCTTCTCCTCCCTCCATCTTGAGTGTCTGTTCTGAGTAATACTGGAATGAACTTTCTTGTGAATAAATCTTTGTAGACATCTTGGAGTCATTACTTAGGGAAATTCCTAGAAGCAGAATTTCCTTTTTCTTGCTGGATTGAAGAGTATGGACCTTGTTAAGGCTTTTGGTGGATATTGAGAACTTGCCATTGTGAAAAGTTGTGCCTCTTTATACTTCACCTGCTAATGTTTGGATGCCATCCCTGCCTTCGCTGGGTTAACACCAGTGGCCATTTATTTATCTGTTTATCTTGAACGAAGTTTGGATCTCTTTATTTTTTGGTCCTTGAGCATGCTGTTTCTGAGATTAAAAATCCTGGAACTTATTTTTCATTCAAGATTTCCCTCAGGTGGTAAATTTATTCACCCACATTCTTCATCCAGCCCTCAATCTGAACCCTACAGCATGTTTTCCTGAATTCTTGATTTCCTAGATTTGGTGAAATCTAGAACCCTTTGAAAAACACTGCTTATTTTAGCTTAAAAATGTCCTCCATTCTCAGCCTTTTCTTCAGTAAATACTTGTTGAATTCAAGCTTAAGGAACTCAGAGTTTAGAGAGGAAGGTAAGATAATTACAGATCATTACAATATAATGTGATGAGTGCTTGGATTATGTTATTTATATTAGGTTACAGAAAACATAGAGAAAGAGGATACTCATTCTGCATGTGTTATTTGGGAAGGAATTGCAGAGGAGGGGGCATCTGAGCTTTGTCTTACAGACAAGAAGATGAAACGGTATGCTAGAAAGGGGAAGAGCATGTGTGAAGGCATGAAAGCATGAGAGGACCCGGAGTGTTTGGAGAAAAGAGAAAGTATGTATGATGAAGTTCAAGATATATGAGGCATGGAGAGCTGTGAATTTGGGTCAGATTATAAAGAGCCTTATTACACTAACCTAAGGAGTTTAAACTGCATTCTCAAGGCTGGGAATTAGTAGGCACTTGTGGGAAAACACTTGGTAGACAGGCCACAGGGAACCTGGTTGGAAGTCTATAACAGACTGACTGGGTGAGAGCTGATCAGGGCCCGAGGTGGAGCAGAGGGTTATTCAAGCTACATTTCTGACAGAAAATTTGCAGGCCTTGTTGACAGAGAACTTAGGGCATGCTATGTATGTGTGTGTGTGTGTATGGTGTGTGTGTGTGGTATGTGTGTATGGTGTGTGTGTGTGTGTATGTGTGTGGTATGTGTGCTGTGTGTGTATATGGTGCGTATATGTGTGGGTAATGTGTGTGTGTGATGTGTTTGTGTATATGGTGTGTGTATGGTGTGTGTTTGTGGTGTGTGTGTATATGGTGTGTGTGTGGGGTATGTATGTGTATATAGTGTGTGTTGGTGAGTATGGTATGTGTGTGTGTGGTGCATGTGTGGTATGTGTGGTGTGTGTGTATGGTGTGTGTGTGGCATATGTATGTGGTATGTGATGTGTATGGTGTGTGTGGTGTATATATGGTATGTGTGTGGTGTGTCTATGTGTATGTTTGTGGTGTGTGTGTATATGGTATGTGTGTGTGTGTATGGTGTGTGTGGTGTATATATGGTGTGTGTGTGCTGTGTCTATGTGTATGTTTGTGGTGTGTGTGTGTGTGTGTATGGTGTGTGTGTATGGTGTGTGTGTGTGGTATGTCTGTGTGTGTGTATGGTGTGTGTGGTGTGTATATGGTATGTGTGTGTGGTACGGTGTGGTGTGTGTGTGTGTGTGTGTGTGTGTGTGTGTGTGTGTGTGGTGTGGTGTGTATTGGAGATCATGTTGAGGGAGAATTTATACACTATCATCTGCATATGAATTTGCCACGATACACATATGATAATGCACAGGAAAACACTTAGCAAACCAGAAGTGCCCTCTGGATGTCAAAACATATTGATAGTAACCCAAGAAATTCTGCTCAGTCTCTAATCCCAGCACTTTGGGAGACTGAGGCAAGTGGATTGCCTGAGCCCACGTGTTCAAGACCAGCCCGGGCAGCTTGGTGAGACCTCATTTCTACAATAAATCCAAAATTAGCAAGGCGTGGTAGTATGCGCCTATGGTTCCAGCTACTTGAAAGGCTGAGGTGGAAGGACTGCTGGAGCCCAGCAGGTTGACGTTGGGGTGGTGGTGAGACTCCAACTAAAAAAAAAAACAAACAAAATTCTGACCACCAGGGCTGTTTCAAGGATGTGATGGTACTGTGTGTGTAAAGCACCTGAGCTCTGGACAGGTGTTCTTTTATGTGTCACAGGACTTGTCACAAACTTGGGAGAGCTCCTATTTTATTTCCGTCTCTTGGGTCCCAGAATACGTGGACACTTGCTTCCCTCTTGCTTTTTCTCCTGCCTGTAGTGAGGAGGGAATCCGTCTGAATAGCTGAGGGAAGGGTCCCGCCTGGTGTGGCAGTATTCCAGCAGGGAGGATTCACTTCTGTACTTGGTAGGCCTCTGGTCCTGGAGTGGAGGACCATCAGGGTAAACACTTGAGCCATGTTCTGGGCAGTGGCCCTGACCTCTGGCTGCCTGGCCAGGGTGCATTGTGTGCTCAGCCTGGGGGAGGAGACTGAAGATGCCAATAAGGAGGCCCTTCCGGTCCAGCCAAGCAGGCACAGGGAAGCTTCTGTGGTAGAAAGATTAGACACAGACCCTGATTTAGAGAACACAACAGGGAGGGCAGCAGCGCAAAGCCCCAGAGCTCTATGCAGTGGCATTGTTTATTGTTGGAGGAGGACAACAGATGGAGCCTTGCCTGCTTGTGCAGAAGATGGAAAGAGCACGTTGGGTTTGGAAGGGCCTTTTTCAGATTAGTTCAACAAACATGTTTTGTAGATAGAAACTCTCCAACTTGAAAGGAGATTAATGAATGGGAAGGGTATCTTTTCTTCCCCCAGGAAACAAAGTGCCAGTATTCCCAGGCTCATTTAAGTCCCTTTGTCAAGCATCTGCTCCCAGGTGTTGTGGTACAAAGCAAATTAGCTTATCTCCACCTGGGGAGTTAACTGAGTAGGGGCCCAAGTAAGTCCTAAGCAGTGGGACCCCCGCTTCTCCTACCACCTGTGGAAAAACTTATCTGTGCTCAGTGCAGGGATGTTCCATGCACCAGCCTTCTCATGATGTCAGGTGAAACAGCACTGGAAGATAATTCAGATATTTGCTTTGGTTAATGCTGGTTTGTGGAATAATTATCATTTTGCTTACATGTTTGAAATCCTGAATCTATAGTTCTACAAAAAAAGGAGAAAAAAATTAGCCAGATCATTTGAGTCCAGGAATTCAAGGCTGCAGTGAGCTATGAACACCACTGTACTCCAGCCTGGGCAACAGAGTGAGGCTCTGTTTCTAATAAAATAGGAAATAGGAAACTATCAAAGACAATATATACAGAGAATAAAATAAAATATTTTGTCTTGATTTTTGAAAATAGTATTATGGAGGTATCAGGCCTACTTTCTTTTTCCTTTCTTCTTCTTTTTTTTTTTTTTTTTTTTTGAGTTGGAGTCTCACTCTGTCGCCCAGACCGGGAGCGGCCACTGCAGCCTCGACCCGCTGGGCTCCGGCGATCCTTCCGCCTCAGCCTTCCGAGTAGCCAGAATTACAGGCACACACTACCATGCCTGGCTGATTTTTTGATTTATGGTAGAGACGAGGTCTTGCCAAGTTGCCCAGGCGGGTCTCAAACCCGCAGGCTCAGGCAATCCACTCACCTCAGCCTCCCAAAGCGTGGGATTACAGGCTGAGCCACCGAGCCCAGCTTTTTTCTTTTTTGTCTTTTTGTCTTTTTTTTCTTTTTTTTTGAGTCAGAGTCTCACTCTTTTGCCCAGGCTGGAGTGCAGTGGCATGCTCACAGCCATCGCAGCCTCAACCTGCTGGGTTCAGGCGATCCTTCCGCTTCTGCCTTCCAAGTAGCTGGAATTACAGGCACGTGCCCCATGCCCCGCTAATTTTTCTTGATTTATTGTAGAGATGAGGTTTTGCCAAGTTGCCCAGGCTGGTTTCGAACCCATGGGCTCATGCAGCCCTCTCATCTTGGCCTCCCAAAGTGCTGGGATTATAGGCATGAGCCACTGTGCTGGCCTTTTTTTTTTTTTTTTTAATATCTTAAAAATATTTTAAAAGCTGCCTCTGAGCTCCTTCCTTCTAACTGCACCTCCAATTCATGGCACGGATTCATGCCAGCTGCTCTGATGGTTATGCCTCGTCATTAGCTCTGATCTAGAGCTAGGAGACCTCTGTATGTTATTCTGGCTTCATTGCTTACATGCTGTATGGCCTAAGGCAAGTCACTTTCTTGGCTTTAAATCCCATCTCTGTAAAATGGGGAGAAAAAGGTGGGCTCCTTCTGTTTTCCCAGAAGGATTCTGTGTCAGAGTGCAGTGACAGTAATTCTAAACCATACAAATGTATGAGAGTTTTGTTTTTATTAGTGATACAAACAAGTTATCAATTGATCCATTGGTTTTGGCTGTCATACAACAGATACTTGGCTTTGAGGGAATTTGGTTTGAAAGAATGAATCCTCCTTGTACAGACTCGCTGTGCCGAGGCATGGCTTAGAGAAAGCAGTGATACACATAGTGAACTGGAAAAGTAATTCCAAGGTCTGGTGGGACATTTCTTTCTGGGACTCTTGTCACATGAAGGGGTGCAGTAGGGCAGACAAGGAGAAAGATAATAGAAAGAGTACCCCAAATAGATTTTTTGACAGGACCTCTCCCCCTGTATTAGGAACTAACTTTTCTTTTGAGTACTACTATAGACTGAATGCAAAGGCAGAGTGTAATTTGAGAATTGGAGGGCCAGGCTCAGTGGCTCAGCCTGTAATCTCAGCACTTTGGGAGGCCAAGGTGAGTAGATTGCCTGAACCTGCGGGTTCGAGACCAGACGGGGCAACTTTGTGACACCTATCTCTACAATAAATCATAAAAACTAGCCGGGTATGGTGGCCTGTGTCTGTAGTTCCAGCTATTTGGGAGGATTGCCTAAGCCCAGCAGGTGGAGGCTGTGGTGGCCATTAGCATGCCACTGCACTCCAGCCCGGGCAAAACAGTGAGACTCCGACTCAAAAAAAAAAAAAAAAAGAAAAGAAAAGAAAGAGAGAGAATTGGAGGTTATCTTCTTTCCTAGAAAGAACTAAATATTATAGCCTCCCCAGGAGCAACTACTGTTGCTAGTTTCTTTTGTATCAGTCCAAAAATATCTAATGCATATAGAAATATAGGATCCTATGCCTCCTCTTCTTTTTCATGCTACATATACCATTCTCCATTCGCTTAATACAGCTTGCAGATATGCATAGCAGGCTATATGGTCCACTGATGTATGGTTGCCATAATCTATACAATCATTTTTTTTTTTTTGAGGAACAAGGTCTCATTCTGTTGCCCAGATTGGAGTGCTGTGGTGGCTCACTGCAGCCTCGAATCCTAGGCTCAAATGAACCTCCCTCCTCAGCCTCCCAAAGTTCCGGGATTACAGGAGTGAACCACCATGCTCAGCTATACAACTATTTTTTTCTGCTGATGGACTTTTAGCTTGTTTTCATAATTGCTATTATAAATACTGTTGTAGTGAATATCCTACCACATGTGCCTTTGTACACAGGTATGACTATAAATGTATGGTAGATTTCTAGTAGTGCAACTGCTAGATCAGAAGGTTTGTAATAGCATTTTTAGTTTTAATCAATAGTACTCTCCACAGAGGTTGTATTGATTTCCCTCCCACTAGTAGTATACAAGTACCCCATTTCTCCATACTCTCACCAATACAGAATGAACTTTGCCAATCTGAGATGAAAAATGGCCTCTAAGTGTCAATTAGTTTTAATTATAATTTATAGTTAAAATTATCATTCAATAAATTAAATTAATTATATATTATATGTGAATTATAATTTATGATTAAAATTATAATTATAAATTTGTTATAGTTTGAATTTACTCTCATGAGTAAGGTTGACCATTTCTTTAAAAAAAAAATAGCCAGGTGTAGTGGCTGACGTCTATAATCCTAGCACTTTGGGAGGCCACGGCAAGAGGATTGTTTGAGTCTAGGAGTTCAAGACCAGCTTAGGCAACATAGTTGGGCGTGGTGGTACATCTGTAGTCCTAGCTACTTGGGAGGCTGAGGCAGGAGGAACACTTGAGCCCAGGAGCTCAAATTCAGCCTGGGCAACATAGGGAGACCTTGTCTCTTAAAAATCTATATATCTATATATAATATAGATGTGTGTATGTGTGTGTGTGTGCTATTTTATTTCCTTTCTAGTGAACTATATGCTCATATCCTGAGCCCATTTTTTTCTAGTGGGTTATTGGATTTTTCTCATTCATCTGTAGGAACTGTTTATGCATTTAACAAAATTAGACAATTATATGTATTGTAGATATGTGGTTCTTCATTTTTATTGTTTGGCTACTCAGAATTTCTTGAATCAGTCAAAATTGTCAGTCTTTTTATTTTATAGCCTTGATTTCAAGCAATTCTTAGAAAGCCTTCCCCACTGTAAGATTTTGTGTGTATATATGTGTGTGTGTGTGTATATATATATATATATGCCTGTATATAAAATGTTTTCAGCTAGTACTTTTATGCCTTCATTTTTTTAGATATAAACCTTGAATCTAATCAGAATATATTTTAGTAAGGAGTGAGACAACTCCAACTTGATTTTTTTGTTTCCAGAAAGCCCTGGGTTTTGAATCCAGGCGCTTTTACTCATTAGCTGTTTGACTTTTAACTAATTAACCCCTCTGAACCTCAGTTTTCTTGTCTGTATAATGGAAATAATAACACCCATGTAATGAGCTGTTGAAAAGATTAAATAAGATTATATATGGGAAGCATTTAGCATAGTTCCGGACACACAGTGTATTCAAGCCATGGCCCAAATGCCCAGGAACCTTAGATAGCAGTGTGTTTTGGCAAAGAGAAGAAATTCTAGCTAGCCAAGATACAGAGGCCACCTCACCACTCTCCAGTGTGTCACAGGTCAGTCACTTCATTACCCTCAGTTTCCTCACTTGTATAATAAATGATAAGAACAAGCTCGTGAGGTTGTTGGAAGGTCCAGATTAGATCATGTCTGTGAAAGACCTTTATAAACTGTAAAGGTCAATATAAAAATGCTGGCGTTTATGGCCTGGTGGATAAGAAACAGCCACGGCACAGGTGGGTGTTTGACATCTGTGGCCAAGGAGAATAATTAACTTGCAATAACATGAAATTAGCAGCTGACGTAAAGCAAGTGAGCTTGCAGCAGTTGATTATAGTAATGGTTAGTAATTGCCTCCTTGTAATTAAGCAATAATGAGCTCCCTGGGACAGGACCTCATTAGAGAGAGAGATATGGATCAAAGGCTTTGAATTCAATGTATACGTATTGAACACATCAGTGGGATAAGCAGAGATAGGTGTCTTGCTAAGGTAAAGTCCTTGTCCATAAGGATGGTAGTAATGAGAGCCATGGAGAGCATGGCCCCTTCTACCGGGCAGACATGCAGGGCACACTTGGAAGAAGGTCTGGGATTGTTGAGGAAGGGAAGACTCCTGCAGAGCCCCGTTTCTGTTCTTGAAATTTTACTTGTTGCCCTTTGCTATCCCTCTGCTTAGTTGTTCTGGATTTATCAGGGATATCTTGTTTGTTTGTTTGATTCTTTCTTTCCAAGCAGGATTTATTGAGAAGACAGAAAAACTCCCACAGTGGGAGGGGACCTGAAGGGGTTGCCCGGAATATCTTCTTTCTCATGCCCTGCCCCTCTCCCTCCACAGCTTCTGGGTGGGCATAGTAGTAAGCCTAAGGCCTCTGTTTCTACTATGACCTTGATTACTCAGATTTTCCCTGGGTAGAGTTGCCAAATAAAATATAGAATGCTTAGTTAATTTTGAATTTAAGATAAACAGCAAATAATTTTTTAGTATAAGTGTGTCCCATGTAATATTTGAGTCACACTTATATCCTAAAATTGTATTCTTGTGTCTCATCCAATATTTGGAACAAATGTATATTAAAATTTATTTGTTGCCATTTGAAACCGAAATTTAAGTGAGTGTCCTGGCTTTCTTTCTTTTTTATTTTTTTCTGTATCTGGCAACCCTACCTTAAGCAGCTTGATTTCTAATGCTATAAAGTAGTATTTGCCATCCTAATGTTTCATGGAGCCCTAGTTGCAAGGGATATTAAAAGGTGTTATATAAGAAAAGAATTCTCAGCCGGGCTCGGTGGCTCAGCCTGTAATCCCGCGCTTTGGGAGGCTGAGGTAAGTGGATTGCTTGAGCCCAGGGGTTCGAGACCTGCCTGGGCAACTTGGCGAGACCTCATCTCTACAATAAAAATCAAAAAATGCAAGCTCTCTGTGTCTAAGGCTGGACTGTAGATATCAGGTTACCTGTTGTAGTTACTGTTTAGTTTCTAATAGAAACACGTTACTGAATGAAAAGATCACAGGATTCTCTGGAAATTACTACTCAAAGAGTAAAGGGTGCAGGCATCATCAATCCCCATGTGATGAGTCAGTATCCCAGGAAGGGAAACTTGTTCCAAAGCAGGAAAAGGGTTTGAATCCTCCTCCTAAGACTAACTAGCTGTGTGACTTTAGGGTACCTCTCTGAGCCTCAGCTTCCTCTTCTGCAAGTCAGGGTTGATGATAAGAGTGCCTACATCAAGCCAGGAATATTGGTTCAGGCCTGTAGTCTCAGCACTTTGGGAGGCTGAGTGAGAGGATTGCCTGAGCCCAGGGGTTCAAGATCAACCTGGACAACTTGGCGAGACCTCATCTCTACAATAAATCAAAAAATTTGCTGGGCATGGCGGCATGTGCCTATAGTTATAGCTACTTGGAAGGCTGAGGCAGAAGTATCCTCTGAGCCCAGCAGGTCAATGCTACAGTGACTGTGAGCATGCCACTGTCCTCCAGCCTGGGCAACAGAGTTAGACTCCAACTCAAAAAAAAAAAAAAGTACCTGCATCATAGTGTTGTTTGAGGATTAAATGAGTGAATATATGTAGCAGAGTACCTGGCACATATCAAGCATTGCATAAGTACCAGCCATTATCATTATAAACAATAACAAAATATAAAATTCTGCAGTAGTGTTTGATCAGTAGCATATCTTGTGGCATGTCTGCTCCCCAGAAGAGGTGTGACTTTTGTTGTCAATTTAGTACTGGGTGTAACTAGCCAGTCTGCTTCAGAATGGGTTTCCCCTCCTGGAATGCTGTCTTATCACATGGGGATTGGTGATGCCTAGGCTGTTACCTTGTGAACCAAACAGAAGGGCTTCTTCAAAGAGTAGTAGTTTCCAGAGAATCTTGTGATCTTTTCGTTCAGTATTGTGTTTTCTATTAGAAATAATATGGTGTCGGTCATGGTTGCTCACGCCTGTAATCCCAGCACTTTGGGAAACAGAAGATCGCCTGAGCCCAGGGGTTTCAGACCAGCCTGAGAAATTGGTGAGACCTCATCTCTATAATAAGTCTAAAAAAATCAGTCTGTAGTCCCAGCTACTTAGGAGGCTGAGGTGGAAGGATTGCCTGAGCCCAGCAGGTTGAGGCTGCAGTGGCTGTGAGCATGCCACTGCACTCCAGCTTGGGTTACAGAGTGAGACTCAGACTCAAAAAATAAAAAATTAAAATTAAAAAAATAGAAATAAAACAGTAACTCCAACAGGTAACCTGGAGTCTACAGTCCAGCTTTAGTCATAGACTGCCAGGACTTTAAAGAGACCAGCTTTAGCCATAGACTGCCAGGACTTCAGAGAGACCAGACTACTTTTTCCCCAAAGGTCCACTTAAAAAATATTTAACAGAGCATTTGAATAATTTCTTTAGAAAGGGGAAGTGTCTTAATTTTTATTCTGTGACTTGCTCTAAGTGTAACCACATGAGACAATGTTAACTATGACAACTCTCTTTCACTTTCTTTTATTTTCTTTTTTGAGTTGGATTCTCACTCTGTCGCCCAGGCTAGAGTGCAGTGGCACACTCGCAGCCACTGTAGCCTCCACCTGCTGGGCTCAGGTGATTCTTCTGCCTTAGTCTTCCAAGTAGCTGGAACTACAGGCACGTGCCACCATACCTGGCTAATTTTTTAATTTATTGTAGAGGTGAGGTCTCGCTAAGTTGCCTAGGCTGGTCTCAAACCCATGGGCTCAGGCAGTCCTCTCACCTCAGCCTCCCAAAGGGCTGGGACTATAGGCGTGAACCAATATACCTGGCCATCACTTCCTTTTCTTAAAGGTACATAATTTGGGCCCCATTAACATTATTTTGGTAGTCCTTTTTCTAAGGTCCTTAATTTTGGATATTTTTCTGTGGATTCCCTGCTGTGGTTCTTTGACCTCTGGCAAGGATGTAGAAATAAATATATGTTAAACAATCTAGGCAGAGGAAAAAAATGCAGTCCAGTTCCATGCGTCCTGTTTCTTACTGCTTTGAAAGCAGGGAGTCGTGGTGCACAGGGCCTAAGGTTTTCCTGATATCCTTGTGCATATCCCTGAGTTTTATTTTATTTTCACTTTTATTTTTTTGAGTCTGGGTCTCACTCTGTCACACAGGCTGGAGTACAGTGGCATGATAATGATCACCACAGCCTTGACCTCCTGGGCTCAGGCGATCTTTTCTGTCTCAGCCTCCCAAGTAGCTGAGATTACAGGTATGCGTCACGACACCTGGCTAATTTTTTTATTTTTAATTTTTATTTTTTTGTAGAGATGAGGTCTTGCTATGTTGCCCAGGTTGGTCTCGAACTCCTGGGCTTAAGCGATCCTCTTGCCTCAGCCTTGTAAAGTGCTGGGATTACAGGTATGAACAACTGTGCCTGGCTTATTTTTACTTTTAATAGCTGTACTGATCTTTAGTTGACATGCCATATCCCTGAATTTTTATTAGGGGTTTGACTTTGATTCTTTTTTTAAATAGAAAAAAGAAAGCTATGTTATGTTTTAAAAAAGACACAAATTACAGTGATATGCAGCATCATGTAGTTCTATGAATAAAATAACATCAAATATATCAAGAAAAATCAATCTTTAAACTACTGTGTGGTAAAAGAAGGTTTGTATTTGAAGAGGGGAAGAGAAAAGGAAAACCACACTTATTGGATTTTTGCCCTTCATCGTTCAATTCATCACATCTTTCTTGGGCTCTTACTATGAATCAGGCATTATGAAAGGCACTGTGGGACATGGATGCTGGAGTATAACTTTTCTTCTTCCTTAATCTCCCCCTCTCTCAAGTTGGGATACTAATAGTGTAGTGTCCACCTCATAGGATTGTTGTGATGGTTAAATTACTTAATAATGTAGAATGAGATGATGATGATGGAGAGGAGTTGGGGTAAGACTCAGCCAGACACTTCATTGCCCTCATGCTGTTCATAGTTATGGGATGGCAGGGGGAGAGAGACAGAGAGAGAAAGAGAAAGGGAAAGAGAGAAAGGGAAAGAGAGGGAGAGAGAGAGAAAGAGGGAGAGAAAGAGACAGAGAAAGGGGGGGGGAGAGAAAGAAAAGGAGAGAGACGGAGAGAGAGAAGGAGAGAGAGAAAGAGGAGGAGAGGGAGGGAGAGAGGAAGGGAGGGAAGAGAGAGACTGAAGTGCTGAGAGATGGGGGTTGGAGTGTGTAATAATTAATTATAGTTAAGTATGGTGAGTATTACTACAGGAGAGGAGGAGGACAGAACAGGGAGACCCAGGCCCCCTTGCAGGTCAGAGAAGAAGTGGTGTTTAAGCTGAGATCTAAAGGGGAGTAAAAGTTAACTGGGCTGGGGGCAGTAAGGGTCAGTTGTGTTCTGTGTTCTGGGCAGAAGGAACAATGACCATGAAGGTCTGAGGAGAAAAGCAATCCCATGGTATTTAAGTAACTGAAGAAATCCTGTGACCCTAGCGTGTGGGTTAGGAGGAGAGTGGTGAGAGGTGGGGCTGCCAGTGAAGGCAGAAACCAGATCATGGAAAACTTCTGAGTCATATTAAGGAGTTTGTGTGACTAAGAGCCAGGTATTGTTCTTGGGGGTTTCTGTTAATTCTTCTAAGTATCACAGTTCTGTGATATATGTGTTATTATCGCCATTTTATTGAGGCTCTGAAAAATTGTCATTTTCTCAAAGGCACAGACTTAGAAGGTAGTACAACCAGAATTTGAACCTAGGTCTCTCTGGCTTCATATTGATGATACCATGTGCCTTTGGAACCTGAAATCTGACTGTTAGCTTTATAAAATTTTGGGCCACCCTCTTATTTTCCTTTAACCTCTGTTTACTCACCTGTAAAATAGGTAGTATGCTAATAAATATCAGCTTCATATATTTGGGAAAACAAGTGGAAATATAGTGTGTGGCATATTGTTAGTGCTACCGCTGCTTATGGATCTATTTGTACAGAGAAATGGTTTTTCTTCACGTTCCCCATGAACTGCCACCTGCTTGTTGGCTTGGCTGTCAGTTATCTTTCCACGGATCAGTTGAAACCCACATAGAAATCGCCCTTACAAACAGGAATGTACTCCCCTGGTTCATTGGGCCCTCCCCTCTAACCTACAAGTCTGCAACTATTGGAGCGCAGGTCTGCCTATAAAGGTGGCCCCGAGGCTTCCTAAACTCTCCCAAGCACCCTTTCTCTCAAGAGCTCACTGATTACCCTTTTCTTCTCCTTCAGGGCCCAGGGAGCCTGTTCTGCCTTATGAAATGAGCTCCACTGTTGACTCCAATTGTTATTTAACTTCTTTTTCATTGTTTAACCTTTTTTCATGTTGGACTCCTCTCTGCATTTCCTATGGTGATAGGTACTATAGTAGGCACTCAAGAGATAACAGCTGCTTTCACCAGGATAAGGCTTTATGGGTACTAAGGCTCTTTTGTACTTTTAAAAAAATCTTTACAACAGTCCTCTGAAGTAGACAGAGCTTGTAGTATTCTTTTTAGCACAACTGGAGAAAATAAGGCCTACATATAAGCAATCTGCCCATTAACTAGTTCTTTCCTGATGTAGAGTGGACATTTGTAGAGTACAGCTCTATCCCAGGAGCTAGGAAAACAGAGCTGACCTCAAAGATGAGGCAGACATTTGGACAAATAACTGTATACAGTGAATGGAGTTTTAGGGCAGAGGAGTGGTAGAAGTGTTTATTTTTATTTGGGGAAGATCAGTGAAAGATTCAGAACAAGATGCTTGCATTGGGCCTTCAAGGACTTCATAACACAGAAGGAGTGGGAGGGAGGGCATCCCAGGCAGAAGAAATGGCACATTTCAAACCTATAGGAATGACATGGCAAGCACTTTTGGAGGCCCCGTAGCGTGGGCATGGCTGGCAGAAGATGTGTAGGAATGGGGTAGTGGCAGAGGGGGAAGGTGTCTAGGACTGCCACTGGTAAGACCCCACGGTCTCCAGGACTTGCAGGAGACTGAAAGGGCCCATCATGTTCCTTCCCCTTCATTTGGTCTCCTAGTCAATTAGCAGTTCTTCAGAGACATGCACAGCCCATAAACTACCTGTAAGCTCTGATGGACTCTCCTTTGTCCTTGCTTCATTGCACCCCAGCTTGCCTGCACATAGATTTGTAATCTCCTTTTCATGCTAAAAGAAAACAGATTCTATCACAGGAGCAACCTGTACCCTGACAGCTTGGAGGAATAAAGGTTACCAGGTGAAAGGACATCTGTGTCATTTGCTCTCTGTGGCATGAAGTAGCTGAGAAGGAATAAAGTCCATCTGTGACCCAATACCTGTGTTCCTCTCTTGCTGGCAGGGTCACCAGAGAGGAGCATGACACTGCTCTATAAATGAGTCAGACCTGTTGTTCCCCTAGGAGACAGGGCTGGAGTGGCTTGAGCTCTTTGGGCAAGTTTGACGGAACCCCTCTCACTCTTGCCTGTGTTTACTTTGCAGCTGTGTAAATGAGTATGGAAGATTATGATTTCTTGTTCAAAATTGTTCTAATTGGCAACGCTGGTGTGGGGAAGACGTGCCTCGTGCGACGATTCACTCAGGTAAGGGAACTTGGAGGTGCAGAGTTGGGTGTCTCAGTCTAGCCTTGGGACTGGGAAAATCTGCTGGGGTGGGTGGCTGCTGCCACTGCCAGCCTCTTGCCTATTGCGCCCTTTGAAAGCTGCATACACTGGTGGCCTAGACTAGAGTTTTTAAACTACTTTGAGGGAACTTGGCTCTGTGGGTCTCCACCCACCCTCCCACGTCTCCTCTTGCTTCCTTTAATGAAAGGGACAAGTGGTTTTGCTTTCAGTGTGCCGTATCAAAGCTAAATTATTAGATTAAATTATCTAATCACAGAAGAGCTAGTCTTATATTTTTATAAAGTGCTCACTGGAAAAGTTGAAACTAGCTCTTCTATCTAAGGCACAGGGCAACCTGGTGGCAGGTGGCAGGGAAAGAGCACTAGCTTGAGAGTCAGGACACGGGTCCTGTTCCCAGTTCTGGCCTTGGCAAGCCTGGGTAAGTTACCTCCCTTCCTGGGCCTTCCTGCCTTCCTGCTGTTCATGAGGGGCCAAGTGAGCTCCGAGGCCCCTTCCATCTCTGACAGTCTGTGGTTCTGTGGAAAACTGGAGAGGCAGATTGGATAACACAAACAGCTTTAGGGCCCAGAGTTACTTTGGAAATGTCAGGATTCTTCCCATGATACATGAACATAGAATAGAACCCTGGCTTTTTACTAAACCTTGGCCTGGTGAAATCAAAAGTAACAAGCTAACAGGGTATCTGGGCTCGGTCAGCCACCATAGATGTATACTAGAAACTCCAGCTGGTTTTGCTTCCACCTAATATTAGTCATCTTTTCTGCTTTTGACAGAAGGACAAGACTGCAGAGACTTAGAGAAGATTTCAGTCTCTATCAAAAGTTCACTTGACCTTGTCTTAGTACTGAAAGGTACTAAGATTATTCAGCTTACTCCTCTCATTTCACAAGTGAAAAGCTCAGATCTAAAGGAAATGAATAGCTTGTTAAGGCTCTCACATCATGTTAGTGGCAAGGCCAGGATTAGAACCTAGGTCTCCTGGTTCTCAACCTGATAATTTCTATCTCCTACGTGTTCTCACCTCCGAAATTATTCTCTTTAAAAATACAAGTTATTAAGGTGAAAATGCCTCCATTTGGAACAGTAACTTTTACCAATAAGCACATTTATTTTTCTTCTTTCTTTTCTTTTCTGTCTGCTTTTTACCTTCCCAGCCCCTCAACTCACACATAAATTGATATTTCATAGGCACGATTATGTTTGTTTTGTTATTTGGCAGATAGTTAAAATGAATTGGATTCAGCTGTCTTTGAGACAGAAGGCGTTGAGGAACAAAATGATGGGGGAAACATTGGAAAGGATTTTTTTATTTTTTTGGCATTTGTTGGACTGCAAAACAGCTGGAGTTATAAAGTAGAAGCTTGGCAGCCTTGTGTCTGAGTCAAACCAGAATAGAAGAAAATTGATTCAATATTTGTTAAGTAAAGTTATGAATGTTTATATTTACATCTTTTGCAGACATGCAATGGAACATTTTCTTTGGGTTTGAAGCTCAGTCTTTTAAAACTTTAATTAAAGAACTCTTAGTGAAAGATGCCCCAGTCTTAGCTGCCAGAACTAATGAAGTCCCTTTATTACAATTTCTGGAAATTCTAGAAGATAAGGAAAGAGGGAAGAGAAACTAGGTGAAAAGTTTTTTCTTTCCTAAGCTTATAGAAAATATTATGTAATAGTAAATTATATTATGCTTATAACTTTGCTAAAATCCCATCTTTATGGTTGAGTTGCCAGTTTAAACTAAAGCTTTTTTGTTTGTTTGTTTTAAAATGACTTATATCAGCCTTAAACTCTTTGAGTTTGAGGCCCAGAGAGGGGAAGTGGTTTGTCTGAAGGCCCACAGAGATCCTAAGGCTGCTGCCTCTTGGTTTGGTGATGTTTCTATTCTACCATCTCTCTGATGACTTAATTTTCTTAGATTATTTTCCCAGGGTTGTTGGCTCTGATCCCATGTAATTATATATGCATGATACATTGCAGTGAGGAAAATAGTGATCACTCTCAGTACAAAGGAAAATGCAGAAGCTTCACTGTCATGTTCAATGTTTCTCATGCTGAGTTCTTGTTTGTTTTTTCATATTGTCCACCCCGTGGCTGCCCATGCTCAAAACTGATAACCAGCTTTTAAACTTCCTTGATTTTACCTTTTTTAAAAGAGCTATCCATTTTATCTCCACCCACAACCCTGATCTCATCCCTGTGGCTGCATACCCCTCACTCTTATCCTTGTGTCTTATTTTTCTGTTTCATTCTTAAAATTGAGTCCCAATCCTGCCCTTTCCCAATTTTCCTACTCTGTCTTTTCTCCCTTTCTTTGTCCCTTTTTCTCTTTCCTCTATTTTCAGCATTTCTCTTTCCCACTTTGTCGCTCGTCTTTCTTCCCCTCAAGACATAAATATGAAGTTAAATTAAACAGGGCTCCCATGACACTGATCAGAGTTCTCTTTTCTACCAGTTATCTCAGCCGAAGGAAAGACCTGGTAATGAGTAGTAGTGAGGGAGAGGAGGAAGAGGTTTATCTAATTGGAAAATGTGTTTAACTGTTGTTTTCCATTATTTCTTCTTCAGGGTCTTTTCCCTCCAGGGCAAGGAGCCACAATTGGAGTTGATTTTATGATTAAGACAGTAGAGATTAATGGTGAAAAAGTAAAGGTAAGATGCTAAATGTTCACTAAGGCTTATACATGCTATGTGAGAGGTTAGGGGAAATAGTAATTTTATAGCATTTATGAAATCTTTTTTTTTTTTTTTTTTTTTTTGAGTTGGAGTCTCACTCCGTCGCCCAGACTGGAGCGCAGTGGCCGCTTCCGGCCACCGCAGCCTCGACCTGCTGGGCTCCAGCGATCCTTCCGCCTCAGCCTTCCGAGTAACCGGAACT